>JALDNG010000718.1:0-93892 GCA_024349245.1 Neodontobutis hainanensis
TTTTACAAATAATTAACTGTCTATTTTAAATTCACAACATTTATATTTTCGAGAAAATAATTTTGAAGAATCGCCAAGATGAATCTCTCATTTCATGATATAAAGTTTTTTTTTTGAAATGATACAATATATTATGTAGAGCTTCTCATACATCGACCTTTAAATAAACATTTCACCACAAATAATTCGACTTTAGTTCACTTATCTGAAAAAATGGCTGTTAGATATATTTAAATATCTTATTTTATTAATTCATTAACGATCGGTCTGGCAGATTAATCCATCTTGGTAATTTCTCCAATGAATTGTTCTTAAATATCCTCAATAACCAATTCATAAAAATAACGATTTACATTTTGATTTTCCAGAATATCTATTGATAAAAATTTCCATGTTTCACATATTTTTAATGACTCTAATTGCTGTATGTAAGTCTTAGTGGGTGGTTTACTTAAAATAACACAATTTAATTATGTTTAAAATTTTTTTATTTTCTCTTCTATAACCTGCAGCAGATATTTTTAGCACATCCAAATTTTGTTAACAGGAGAAATGCACACATCAAAATATCATGGCAGTTTTCAAGAAAATCTCTTCAATTATCAATAAATTATCTTTAAATGTCTTTTTTGTTCTTTTATTATGTTTATAATGTCAGACTTTCAAACGAAAAATTGTATTATATCTTCTTATAGCTATTTTATTTGATAATAGCTGCGTATTTTAAATCTCTTTGTGAAGTTAAATAATTTTAAAAATTTCTTGTATAATTTCGTACCTTAGATGTTTTTTCCTCGAATAAAAAATTTCTTTAAGTTTATCTAAAATTCAATATAAGTACATAGGCATTGATCTATTTTACCCTTTTTATACATCAGGTCAAATTCATTCATTTGTAAAACCCATCTACCCACCATTATGTTTCTTTTTTTTCAGATGCAATTTAAGTGTTTGATCTTTATTTAGCTAAAATTTTTATACAAATAAAAATTTCCAAAAACTTTAAAAGCAAATAATTTGTTTATCTTTATTGTTTTAATCACACTTCTTTTTCCCCAGATTCGTATGAATTATAATGTGGTACGAAATCAGATACTTACTTGTTCTAAATATGATACCACGCAGTTAAATTTGAATCCTTGTTAACTTCAAAAGAAAAGATAAAAAGACAAATGTTAGGATGTGTGTAAGCTTCTTCTTCAAGATCTGAAATCAAAAATTCACTGGCTCGTTATCATTAAGTTTTGCTTATCGTTGGAAATATATCAAATAGTTTTCGGATACTCTCTAGAATCATTATAAATTTTTGTTAATATGATTTTAGAACGAAAAAAAATCAAATACTTTTGAATTTTTCAGAATATATTTATTTAAAAGGTTGAAGCTTTTTGGTTCTTGTTCCATTTCACGTGATCCAAATGTATGTCTGATGTAAAGAATTTCTTTTCATCAAAACTCTGATTTTATATTAAGGCCTGTAAATTTATGTTTAAACTCGATAGATTAATTTGTTAATTCCTCATCGATATATTTCAAAAATATTTTAAAGTTATCCAAATAAACTAGGATATTATTGATTTCTTGAGTATGTTCATGCAAAGTAGTTAAAAGAACGCCTAGGATGCGTCCGTCATTCTAGCTGGTAGGAATGTAAACTCGAACTGTTAATTTTAATTCAACAGAATCAAAATATTTTAAGATGTGTCACGTCCATAAAGAAACATTCCAAAAGCTAAATTTAAAAATATATAGAAGGATTAGTTTAATTTTCTGATAATTTATTTTGCTACGCACTTATTAAATGAAAATGATACGACAAATTTTTCTCAATTATATTCTATGCTCGATAGTCTAGGTTGATTTTCAGCAGTATTTCCTTCTTGGTAAGATATGATACATAACTTCTTTTTGTAAATAAACGATACATTATCACCCACCATAAAAAAATGTGAAGTATTTTAGCGTTGATATATTTACGGAGATCAAACCGAATCGAAAACTTAGCAACTTCAAATGATTTATTTTCAGTGTGTTCTATTTTGTGAAGTATCATAAATATTTTTAAGATGCGTTTTAAAGACATTAAATTGTTCGGAAGATTTCTGTAATGATAATTTCTCTCTGCTATAAAATCTAAAAACATGAAAAATATGCATCTTAGATAAATTCGAGATTTTAATTAGCACAAATTTTTTGTCACAGTTTATAATTCTTAAATGCATTAAAATTTAATTTCATTTAAAATATAATTCGATTCGATTGTTTGATAAATCCATAGCTTTAAATAATATATAGAACTAGGTTTGAAAAAATAATGACTTAAATGAAATTTTTACAGTGTTGAAAATAAATTTTGAATATTTTTGCTTAAAATTCTACATTATGAGTGTATCATGGAAATTTTTGAATTAAAGAAAACGGTCGAAGACTAATGTCAATAAATAAAAAAAACTAATCAGAAAAACTGTTTTTATAGTTTCGAAATTACCATTGGATTGTATACCATTAACCATCGAATAACGTTTAGATTGTATCATCGAAATTTTCAATAAAATAAAAATGTAATTGTGATATCTGTGTACGATTGGATGCAAATGGACAAAATCTAGCAGTGTGCCTTTATTTCAACAGTTGAAGTGTGTTTTAAATGTCTGAATTATTCTTAAGATGAGAATCTATGAAAGAATAAACTGACCTAGTCATATTAATAGTCATAATTTTTAATTACTCTGCATTTGAATTCTTGTTTCTATAATATATCATCGAGTTTTTTGCTCGTCACGTCGTTTTTATCCGCCTTGAATGTCATCTTATGATTTTAAAAATAGAAGGTGAACATCTGAAATATCTTGATTACTTTTTAAGTTTTCTTAATTGATGCTCTTCTTGAAATCTCTTTACTTAAGTTTGATCTCCTCTTGATAGTATTTTCACAATGATTAAACAATCGATGTCAGAACAAGGGAAAGTTAGTATGGCAGTGTAATTCATTTTCTGAACATATATGCCAATGTTCGTATTTTTCAGCATTCCCTTTTTAAAAGATTTTGATCAATTTTCTCAAATGACTGAGCTTACAGACAACAGGTTACACAAATATACTGCCAGTTCCTTTAATCAATTAACGAATTTTATACATTATGGTTAAAATAAATATTTAAGGCTGAACCTTCCATGAACATTTTCATATTCGTTTCCTTAATATTATCATCTATGTTATTATTTTTTTTGAAAAAAAATTAAAATTTCCAACCATGGTGCAAATTATCCTATCTAAAAGCTTAGATTTACAAATGATTGCATCTCGCTACCAATGTAGATAATGAATGTATGAAAACCATTCAATAAAATCTTCTCCACAACTTTCTCGTTAAAAGTTTCTGCAATAATATATTTATAAATCACATCTATTAAATATTATTCAATAGTTTTCATGTTTTATGATTTGAGATTTCTCAATCTGATCAATTTATCAAGAATTACTCTTTAATAGTACATTGAAATAAAAATTATGCTTACATTTTTTTTTGAAATTTATTTATCTTGCGTGCTAAAAATTATATCAAATTCATAATATCTCAAAAATTAATCAGAAATAATCTTAATTTTTTCTGAAAAAATTATTTTTAACTCACCACGAATGGTTGAATTGATCAAAAAACGAATTCTAGTTCTTATTTGAGATAAAGAAGAGAATAAAATTGAAGAATTTTTAAAAATAATTTCTAATGTTAATTATTTTCTGTTAAACCATGACTTAGGTAAAATTTTATATTTTCAAACTATTTTAAGATTGCAATTTAAATTTTTCACAACAAAACCACTGACTCAAAATTTTGCTTGAGCAATGCAAGAAATCAAAACTGTAAAATATTTTCACATTAACCCAGAAATGTCATGGAGATATGTTAAATCTTATTTTATGGACAATATTAACACCTGATATTGTCATATTAACACAAAAAATATTGAACAGAATTTTAAAAATTAAAAATAATTCAAATAAATATTTTTTATTTAATTTTTAATAAATAGAAAAAAAAGAAGATCAAGAGTTATCTACTTTAGAACTTATTGTTTCCAACAAAAAATAATCGACCAAATATAAAAAATTTTGCATTAGCTTAAGTTATTCTGTTAAAAATATTGATGTTTTTTTATCATAATCAGACGAAATCTTTAAATTTAATTGAGGATGGATTTTTGTTTTGTCACAATAACTTTTACTTTCATGATTGATATTATTTCTAACCAGTCGTTTGCAAAACATTAATTTTAGTATTTTATCTATGTTTTTCTTGTATCGTAGATCATACTGGGGAAACATAAAAACATGAAGATTTTACAAGAATAATATTTTGACATGTGTTAATAGTGTGTCAAAAATATTTTTTTCCCTTATTCATCGTTTTATCTAAATATATTCATTAAAAAAACATTTTTGTATTACTCGCGAAACTCACATAAATTTTCAAATGTGAGTGTATTATAATTTTTATAAGAGCAACAAGCTCGAATTAAATGAATAGATATTTCCAATTTTCTGAGATATTTAAACTTAAAGTTTTTTGATTAAAAGGCATTTGAATTAACGCACATCCTTTATCTGTGTTTATAAGGTTAAAACAAATATTTGAGCCAAAGATATTAAACGTCAAAAGTTGTTTATTTTTGATAATGGAATTCACTTATATCATAACAAGAGAAATATATGAAATTTCATGAATTTTATCTTTAATATTATTATCGAAAATACATTATTTACCTGTAATTTAAATTAGGACAATATGAACCATAATGTCTGTGAGTCAAAATCAGATGTGTAAACTTCTAAATTTAAAATAATTATAAAGAAAAACTGAAATTGAATTTTTTAACTTTTTATTGAGCATAAAGCATTTATACTTTTTGTTTTGCAAAAATATATTTGATTCTGAATGAAAGTAATCGAAAATCTATCCAAAAAATTTTTCACAAATATAAAATAAAATTTCTCTTCAAACATGTATTAACTTTAATATGATGAATAATACTCAATGAATCTTAATTGACATATGATTCATGAATCTTTAAAATTTTAAAAACATTTCGGAGTTAAAACAAAAATTTTAAAAAGTAAGCTTTAATAAATATCTAAGATAAAACTATCAAATTCTGTTAATTTTTTCATTTTCGCAGTTACTATTTAATCAAAGAATTTGAAACTTTAAATTTATTCTTAACTTTGAAACCTTTTAAATTCACAGTAAACTGTTTAGATCTGTATTCAGAACATAATCACCAAAATTCAAGTAATCTCGTAAACTGACTGAAAAAATCTACTATCTTTTTAAAAATAAAAGTTAAACATTGATAAATTTGTGAATACGACAATACAACTGTAAATTAAAATTGACAACAAAAATCTCATTCATAACTTATTTGAAGTCAAAAATATTTTTAATTTGAAGAATGATATGAATACAGTCTGCTGAAAATGTGAAATTACATGTTAATAAAATTTAAAAAAGATTTCAACAAAAGAAGAAACATTTTTTCCATATGGTATATTTTAAAGATTTAAATTAAGAGTTTAATATTCGAAACAGACAGGGTATGATTTTTATCCCATAAAGTTACAAGAATTTCTAAATAGATAAAAAAATAATTCAAACCATCAAAGAGTGAATGGTAAATATTATTATATGTAATTTTAAAATCTTAAAAATCAAAAAATCAAAAAAAGTAAACAAAAATATATTATTAATTACTTTTTATACGTATTTAAAAAGTAAGTGCTAAACTTATTTATAAAGTAAAAAGCTGTCTTATTTAAAGAATCTAAGGCCCTATATTGGTAAATTTACAAACGATATAAAAATAAAAAATCTTTAATTTATTTATTTTAACTTATGAAGATTAAATTTATTTCTCTTTCCGTTGAATCCAGCTTATATCTTTGAATGATTTAAATATCTAATAAGAACTCATTAGCTCATATAATAAGGAAAATATTTCGTAAAGTTATTTAAATTGATTCGAAATTGCTTTTTATTACAATAAATGCTTCGAAAAGTTACAGCGAAATGTTCATATCAATCAAGTGAAAATATAATTATCTACATCTCAAAAATTTTATCCTGATATCTCAAGGTTCTTTTTAAACTGTATATATTAAATCTTTATTCCTCTTTTTTTGCAGAGTTCATTGTATTGATTCTTGATAGAGATATGTATCATAATTCAGACTGTGGCGTATTATTCTAATTCTCACAGACCTTAATTGAAAATATGTTCTGTAGGATATCGGCTGATGAAATGAACTAATAAATTTCTCTTTTTGTTGATTGTTAGAAACGATTGAAATTATATAATGGTCCCCTTCCTTCAGACGATAAATTATTATAAACTCCAATATCTCCCCAATAAAATTCGTCATTTTTGATTTTTGAAAAATGAATAAATCATCCATTTTTGGTAGTACATGATTTAACTACGCGCTGTAAAAGGTAGCCCTCTCTCAAGCTCAGACAGTGTTATCTTAAATAAATTAAAATGTTTGAAATCATGATTTTTGTTACAGATATCGAAATATAGAGGTATTTGTAGAATCATCTCTTATTGTCTGTGTTTAATGGACACAAATAAACACTCAGTACGTAATTCCAATCATCACACTCCGGTGCATTTACGAATTTTCTATCTGTGTAATAATTATATAAAATAATATTTATTCTCTCATTGCCATAATCAGAATGATTATAATCAACTCTTGTGTTTATCAATATTATTTTTAAAGTTAAACAAGTAACCTTGATAAAAAATAGTATTGAAAATATAATTCAGAAATGAAAAATTTTTGAAGCATAATAAATTATCTCTAAAATTAAATTGAAGTTTCATGAGTTTATTATAAACATGAAGAGAATAAATAATCTGGATAATGTTTGAGTTTTATATTTTATTGATCCAAATATCAAATAATGTTTTAATTGTATCAGAATCACAAAAAAATATTTTTCATGATTTATGATCACAATGATTATTCGTAGATGGTTCAAGATTTGAAAACAGATAATAGCTTTTAATTTAATTATTGAATATTTCCAGAGTGAGAATAACATCTATATAACAGAATATACATGCAACAGATAAAATAATTGAGTAAAATTATAGTTCCCAAAAGTGAATTTTTTTAAATTTGATGATGTTTGATTGTTTATGATTTTAAAATTGATTGATCTATCTCCCTGGTATAAATATGAATTATCTGCTGAATACTAAATTTCAAAATTTTCAACTATCCGTTAATAGTACAAAAAATTTACCGCTTTAGAATGATATCTATTTACTATATTTTATAAATATATTATTTTTGTGACCTTCTTCCTCAGGAATGTTATATGATAAGAAAAGTGAGGCTGAAAGACATCTTATAAGTGGCAGATGAAGGCTTTAATCCTTATTTATATGCTCGATGTTTAGTTTTCACATGTAAACAAGAAAAATTTCTTATTTAATCAATAAGTCCCACAAACTGATTCATAAGAACAAATTAAAATTTACTGATTGAAGTTTCTTGTCCATCATTGTAAAGATATTAAAGGTTTTAATCACAGTGGTGAGTATTTGAATCTTCCTTAAGAAACTCTGGCGTTGTTTTATATAACTTTATAAGATCATCCTAGATCTGTGGTACAGATTCTTTGTGACATCCTGTGAAGACTGACAACCTATTAACACTCGATTGAGAAATAAATTCACTTAATTTTTGTAATTTGTAATGTTGTAACAAAGATAATCTAAATATAGAAAAAATATTGAAAATTCTGAAAGCGCAAATTTTATTACTTTAACACGATAAGACTAAATTCAGGAATTTGTAAATTAAGAGAATCTAAATATGTGAGAGATTTACAAATCTGATCAAATTATATGTCATTTAAGTTCCTTCAATCTATTTATATCTTGGTTTTGTTTTGAATAAATTTTCAAAAAACAAGAAAAATAAATTTCATAATTGATTGAGTCCTATAAATTTGAAGCTTTAACCTAAAACATGTTGTGATATTAAAGGCGGCTCATTAAAGTTGCCTCTCTGACTGAATGTAAAATTTTGACGGTCGAGTATCACGACCTAAATATATCTTTGTTTTAAAGATAGATTCTTCATTTCATTCCTGAAGTAAAAAATTTTAAAAGGCATGAATTTATTTTTTCTTGATGATAGTATCATTTAAATTGAATTTGAGAATTCACAGTTTTACCGTTACTACTTCAATCTTGAAAGGTGTAACTGTTGTGTTCGATGATTTTACGTTCAAATATATTAAAATAATTTACCGCTTTCGATGCATCAAAATGATTCTGACATATAAATTCCCATATAAGAGTTAATAATATTATATTTTCGAAATGATGATTTATGAATATACGAAAAATACGTGAGAGATCGAAAATAGTTAACCATTTAAAAAATAAAATTATACCATTATTTATATATTCTCAATTTCAACAAAAATTAGTTACAACTTTTGTTAATTATTTAAAAATTTTATGTTTTTAAAAGATATTTGATCATACTTTAGTATTTAAAGCAATATAATTTTGGGAATCTAAGAATTTTCATTGAATAACATCATCATATTCTTCAAGATAACTACGAGGGCTCCACTTGAAATTTATTTATCTTTTAAATATCAAAATAATTTCTCGTTTTCAAAGGTAAAGCATTGAATGAAATTAATCCTGACGAACAGGTAATGCTAAAATTATCATGATTTATGCATGATTATTGTTTAGAATTTTCATTAATTTTATATACAACAGTTTATTTGTATATTTAGAGATTATTATCATTGTATAATCGTTAAGTGTATTATAAATTCTTTAAAGTGATTATCAAAATTTTTAACGTGGATTAATTAATAAATATTAGATAATTCTAAATTCTTGCTGAGCACTCCTATAACTATCCCAGAAAGATATTTCTTACAACAACCAACAGTCCATATACGAATTCGCATGGTTCACTCATTCAGAACATTAAATTAATCTTAAAATATATATGAAATATTCTTAACTATTGACAAAATATATTCTAATCAAAAACTCAGCTTAAAAAAAATCTGTTTCATCACGAGTATTTTGAGGCTGGAATTTCTATATTTTTAAATGTGATTTTTATTGAAACAACGAAAAATGTCTTAGATTTTAATATTCATTCAACTAAGCTTCTCTAAATATTTAAAAGAAATTCTCTGATAATCAAAATTGTTTTATCTTTAGATAATGTAAATAAAATGGATGAAGAATAAAGATGATTCGTTAAATTTCGACAGCTTAAGCACATTGATAGGCAATCACCACTTCATGGCATTTTTCTAGTGATACGTATCAGCATAAAATATATTTTATCAAGTAAAGATTTTTACAAAATTTATCGTCGATAATAATAAGAATCATGTTTCAAATATTTTGATGCTCATAGTGATATTTTTATCTTCATCATGTGAAATTATCAATTTTTTATGTTGTGAATACATAAAAGTTAAACAATACCTCAAATGTAGAATTATTTTATCATATCTATAATATTTATAAATATTAAACTCAAGATATCTAAATTTAAAACTCATGAAATTATAATGAGAAAAATTAAGAAACTATCCATTAACTTAATAATAAACCATTGATATTGTAAGTTAAAAACTTTGATTCCGCATAATTCTTAAATTTTTAACACATTCGATAAGGTTTTATATTTCACGCGATTTTTCTCAAAATTTCAAATTTTAGTTTTATATGTTAATTTTCAACAAATGATATTGATATAATTTTGTGTCACTCTCAATTTTTTTTAATTTCCAAATATCTAATATATGAATTAAAACACGCTCTTCCAAATAATTAATGGATATCCGAAGGCAAATGCAATCTTTATGAATATTTTGATCGAGATAAATAATTGAATTTTTCATCTTTTTAGAATGTAATTTATCAAAAATTTTTATAATAATTAATGATTTATATTATTTGGTTATGAGGTTAACTAGGTAAAATAATTTATAACGTTTTGTAAACATTAAAGTAAAGTTCATTCATAAAGCAAATTTTTTCGAGTTGACACAGTAAATTCATTGTTAAACAATTCTATACATAACATTATGTCGTTTTAATGAAAATTTATGATTTAAATATTTTATTCATAGCATTTTAAAGTCGCATATCATTTAATTTATTTTTGTTACTCAAGAATCTATCATGGTGAAATAAAAATTAATTTCAATTTTCTAAACTCTTAATTTACTCTTAGGAAATAAATCAAAAAGCTAGAATATAACCAAAGCTATTTTTCTTTCTTATTTGTAAATCATAAAGTATTGAGTTGAAAAAAAATTTTGTTTCCTTTTATCTTTTACATTGAGAGATTAGATGTGATGTATGAATGTTTAAATTCTAAATTAGTGATTATGACCTGTTTTTATTTTGACACGTAGCTTAATTTGGGCATAAAATTAGTTGAACCAGGTTTTTATTATTCAAGGAGTAAACTAGGCATTAATATGTTGTAATAAAATTAATTTAATTCAATATTTACATCGTTTGAAAAACAAAAGATCCATATGACAAACAAGAAAAATCACGATTTATATATCAGCAGACATTTTTACATCAAAAGTTGAATTTCGATTTTACCGGTATTTCCACTCTCGGATCATTTTCTTGCAGCTAAAAGCTTCTGAGACAAAATAGTTTTTCTTCAGATTGAACTTTGAAAATTATCATATATCAAAATAGGTATGGTATTTCTCTTTCGAAACCTAACCTGAATAAAATTTTTAGCGATTGACGTTATTAAATATGTTGTAACTACTTCGATTTATTTTTTTAATCGTCACTACTTCCAAGAAAACAAGTGCCAGAAGCATTGTTTATGTTTTTTTAAATGATTAAATCATAGATTTACGAGATTTTTGTTATTGATCATCGATCAATGATAACATAAAATATATCATTTTATTCAAAGATAAATCGAAATAATATATGAAATTTTGAAACGATTTTGAGAATATTTTTTGTGAATTTATTAAATATTATCCTATTTAATTAAAATGATTGAATAAAATATGCATTTTTGCCGTATTAACAACTTCTTACAAGAAATATTTTTTCCCTTATTAAACCTCTTTATTAACACTTATCTTCACAGTGTGATATTTCTGATGTTTAAAAGTTTTAACAAACTTCTACGGCAAGTTTCGCAGATATGTCTTTTATTTTTACGAACCTAAGAACAAATAAATCTATCTTTTAATTGAGAGTCCTCTTCACATCGAGATACGCCAAACGACTTTTAAATAAACTCAACGATTTTGATATAGTGAATGTAAATTTTTAGATTTTTGAAATAATTTTTCCGATGATTTGAGAGAGGAAAAGTCACAGAGGAACAATAAAAGTTTCGTAGCATCACCAAGGATCTTGAACACATCAGCATCCTAAATGTGAGAAAATTTCAGAATGTTGGAAAAAGATAGGCATAACTTATGTCTCAAATTTATTTTGAAATGATTAAAAAAACAAAATAATTTTGTTAGATTTTCTTAACTTATGCTTAACCACATTTAATGATGTTCATAAATATTTTGATAATATTTGTTAGGTTAACACTTAAATTTTAAATCTAAATGAGTTTATTTTAATTAAAGTAAGGCTGAAAGACCAACTATATCATTTTCAAGGTGTAATTTAACATTCTATTCAAAAAGATTTTAATTTTTTATAAACCTATTGACAGATATCTTGATGATGTTAAAATTTGATAAAGTTGAAAATATATCTTAAATACAATGCTCTCAGAAATATAAAAGAAGAGGAAAAAATTTCAGCTTTGAAATTTTAAAATTTAGGATAATTTATAATAAAATTCAATAAAAATTCATAAAATCAAAAATTTGTTTCAATTCATTTTAAAATAGCTTTTAACGATAAATAATCATTTTAATTTAATCTAAATATATGATTTAAATCCAAAATAAATTACGAGAATCATAAATGGTAAATTTTATTTTTATATTAATCTCAAAGGAACTTAAATTATTTTATTTTTTAAACATGGAATCTAAAATCCTTTCATTATATTTTACGAAAATTACACAAAATATTTTCAAGTATTTTTATAAATAATCTTATATTTAGAAATTTAAATTAAATTTTTCACAAATTACATGGAATATAAATTTTCAAAGTGATATTTTTTCTTTTTCAAAATTAAAAAAAATATACTCATTAATTCTCTTTACGTACTTTCATATCTTTTCTGTCAGAAAAATTTTAACTTTTTTGAAATTCTTGTGATTTTATGAAGAAATGCAATAAAATCAGTAAAATTTGATCTTAAGAAACAAAATTTACGATTCAGGTAAAATAATACAAGATAAATCTGAAAATAAATTTAAAATTTATCCTCGGCTATCATACATTTGAATAAAACAACCAATAACAATCAGAATCTTCGGTGATTGAATAATTCTAAAAATTTATGGCTTGTAAAACATTAAATCAAGAGTTCATGAATTATAAATATGTTTTACAAACAGATGTTTTGATTTTCTCTCAAGTTATTTCTTCGAATGACAAGGATACAGTTGTCAATAAAAATTGATAGAAATAACCTTTATTAAGAAATTTTCATTTTCATAGTTTTGAGATTTAAATTAGGATAAAATTGAAAGATTGTAAAAACCATAATAAAGCTGTGTATATTTGATAAATTAAAATGTGTTTAACAGAGAAGGTTCAAAATAATCACAATGAAACAAGAAAAAGTGTGATTTTCAACGTCATTCAAAAGTCAATCGTAAATTTTTATTTTGAACATTTCTTATTTATAATACGATAAAAAACAAAGAGAGTAAATGATAATTATTTTTTATAAGTCACTTTTTCACATTTGAAAAATAGATTATATTCGAATCTACGTAGTTCAAACAAGCAAAGCATCAATACTTCTATCAAATAAGAGAGACTTAAAAGTTCAACGGATTATTATTTATGATAACTAATTTATTATCAAGACAATTTACCATATTGTATAATCTTGAGTTGTGTTTACTTGAAAAAACCATTTTAAAAGAATTAAAATTAAAATTAAAAATATTTTATTTGGTCTCGAAATTTAAAAATCGGAAAAAGGCATCTTCCGAACTTATCATTTTAATAACATTGAATGATCATAAATATGGTTAATGAGTGTTTTTAGCTTTTTCAAACAATCAATTTGATAGAAGTAAATAATTTTATTCTTGATTACGGATGATTCAAACCTATCAAATGCGTCTTTAAGGGGCGTTTCAGTTTACTCTACCTTCTTCAGTGAAGCTCTACTAACTTCACTCTGCAGTCCAGATCTGCCGTCCTTTCGGCGTCCTTGTTCAGATGTAAATATCTTACTCAACTATTGTCATGTTTATCCCATAAAATACCTCATAAACTCCTCAGTTTTTATGACCACCATAGCTCTTGGCGTCTACTGGTTAGAATTAAATAAATCGATGCCAGGATTGACCAGAGAGGGACAAAATATCAAAATGACAGCAGAGTTTCCAAAGAAAAAAGGTAATCGTTAACTTAGTATATTATTTTTGTTGTCTATAAATATTATTTACAATTTATAGAGAAGATTTATATCTTATAATCTAACTAACATAGTAATCATGTAAAATAAAACAAGTAAAAAATTTTGCCTTTAGTTTAAATCCATATTATTTATTTCTAAGTTGAGAAATATGATCAGAATAAAAATCATGAGGTATCAAAAATTCCCAATTGTATATCAAAAAAATTAATGCAACTTTTTCATTCCGTTTTAAATTTTTCATTTATTTTTCAATAAAAACTTCTAAATTTTATCAGAATTTATCACATTCATAACAATTTATTTAAAAAGCGTGTAAGAATCTTTGAGATTTAATTTGCTTGAAATTCCAGTCGAAATTATTTTTGTTAAATTAAAGACATTTTAATTTCGCACACTTATTTAAAATATCATATTTAAATAATATTTTATGATCAATTATTAGTTTGTAAACAGTTTTCCCAAAATATTTCTGAATACTTCAATGGTACAGATAGTATTGGTTTTTATAATTTGATGATATTAAACAGTTCTTAAGGTTTTAGTATATCCTTTTACAAAACCTGCTCAATGAATAAATTTAATTACTATTTAATAAAGGGTCGAAATTTTTTATATTTGACAAAATTATTCCAAAATTATATCTGGTAACTGTTAAACATTTAAATTAGAGTTTTATGAATAAATCTTTTAATTTAATCAGGGAGAATATCTTCAATCTTCCAGATATTTTTATACCTCATCAATAATTATTTATTTTTCCCAGAAATGAATGAATTTTAGCTGTAAAATCATGTTGAAGCAAACTTCTGTAAATTTTCCCTATTAATTATTTTCTGCAATTCGTCGATAGTTGACATTTTTTCAGTTTTTTATCATATTAAACGACACTATAAATGAGCCTACAGAAAAATCGTTCGATCCAAAATGAGCCTACACAATACCTGAATGACATCTTGGTTACAGTTTTCATAAATTCAACGACGAAATTTTTCTAGGATGCGTAATATATTGTTCAATTATTATTTAAATACTTCTTCCTTCTATTTTCACATAAGCAGAATCAATTGATATAATAGCACGAGAAGATAAATAAAATGAAAAAAAATTTTTATTTAAATCTTAATAATGGGAGAAATCGTGTGGAATGGTGTTTATTGATCGTTTTATATTTATCATAGAATCCGAGCTCCAGTATTAAGATATGGCGTTGGATCAGTTGATTACTGAAAATACTCATGTATTATATGAAAAATCAAACGGGATTTACCAATTAAATTTGATTTACTTTTTGTGTAGTTATCTTGATTTTATGAATTTTCTTCCTCGGATTATATCTGGTCCGTTCATTTAACGAAAAATAGTTTGAATTGTTTTCTTATTTTTTGTTGTATTCATGCGCATATAAAGGATAAAATCAAGAAGAGTTATCTTGAATCACATTATTAGAGAGCTATGTAGTTCATAATTTAAATTTGTCCTTTTCCTAACTATTACACTTTACTGTCCGTTTTTAGAATCCAAGATTTTTAAATAAACCATGAAACTAACTGAATATTATAAAGAGAAACGAAAGCTAATTTTAAAAATCAGATAAACTCACATAAAATAGAGAGGCTTTTTCCATGTTTGCGATTATTCTTTTCTTTTAACAATTTGAAATATTTAAGTTTCTTTTTTTTAAATTCAAAGAGTGATTGTTTGTTGGATATCAGTTATCACCCATTTTCACCTATACTTGATTTTAAAAAATAATCTAAATAGTATGTCAATTTTACCGTTACGTTATATGAATTTCACTCATCAAAAAGTATTTTAAATCCATATAATTTTAACCTTTAAAATTCTTATAATAAATTCATCCATTTTCATCTGTACTTTAAACATGATGTTTGTGATTTAAAATATCAGTCTATAAAATTCAATTTTCAAAATACAAGATAAGCAAACATATACAAAATTCTTAGAACTTGTATCAAAATTTAATACATCCATTATTTTATTAACATATACGAGGATTAAGGTTAAAGGTAATCGATCTTAAAAATATATTTATATCATTGAAAATTGTTAATCTTCAAAATAATTGATAAAAAGTATAAAAATACTCATTGACTCATAATTATAAAATATTTGAAGCTCGTCTTTCATTTAAAACAATAATTGTTTTGATTTTAGATATTTTATAAAATTTGAGAAAGGTTCAAGACTTCAAATCTCAATAAAATCGATAAATCAAAAAGCGAATTTTAAAAAGCATTAAAAAAACGAATAGATCTAATCATAAAAAGGCTAGATACATCTTTTTTAATTTATTATTTACACAACTTTTAACTTTATGAATTTTAGTGCATGATCATATCAATGTTAACGTAAATGTTTGATAACTTTATCAATCAAATATTAAATGTGACAAATATAAAAATGATAAATAAAGAAAGATATGCCAATATACCACACAAATGTTTGAGTTTTTTGGAAAAAGATGAATCCTATCTTGATAGACTGAGTCATATAAAGTTGAGAAAGGAATAACGTCAAATCAACAAATTATAAAGAGGATAAAAACTCAAAATGGTTTCTTTTGATGTATTTAAGCAGTAAAAATAACAGCGTGAATATTTTTTGTTAATATTTGGACAGAAACTGGTTATGGTGGTTGAAACCACTTCAAAATACTGTAATGCTAAATTCGATATTGAATTTAAGGAATTTTATGCATTTCAGGCCAAATTAATTAATTCTGGAAATTTCAAAAATTTCATAAACTGTCGATTTTTTCAACTTAAAAAGGCAAAAAATCAGATATATTTATGAGAAAGAGTTAAAAATTAAACATTCATAAATCTTCAAACAACTTATTAAAATATACGTTTAAAACTTTAATTCACAAAAGCCCTCTAAAAGGTGAAAATTATCAGAGAATTAGAAAAGGTTAATTGATCTAAAATAATAAATATCTTGAATTTTATTTTGTTTTATAAATATTAATTCGTTTCTCTTTTTACTAAATAGCACAACTTTCCTTGTGTATTTTAAATAAAGCATTTTTAGCTTTGATCTGAGATAAGTGGATTTAAATACTATTCCAAAGATTCTATTGAATTTATTATACTTTTCCAAAAACCTTAGACCAATAAGAACTCCACACCGAATACACGTCCTCACATCATACAAAATGAGGCTTCGGCAGAGCTGTTGATACGATAAAAACGTACTGAAAATGTTTTGTGGCTCAAATTCAACATGAGCTCCAATATGCCCTCTGAAATCTAGAATTCTGATTATTCTTATTTAGTTTGTGTATACTGACGAGATATTGCATAACCTCACCAAATTCTCGAAAGGTATTTATTTGCTGTAAAGGTAATTCTGTATCAATATTTTTATGGTTCATTGCAAACTCAGGAGTTTCGAAATGAGATAAAATGCTTAACTCTACCAAAATATTATCAATAAATAGAATTTCATTTTCGTCAGATATTAGAAATTTAAAGTGTTTAAAAATGTTATTTTTATCGAATTCTTTTATCATTGTAAATCGTGGACGATGATTTTTCCTCCAATTGTGTAGACTGTTATAATTTTTATCAATAGAATCACTTTCGGTCAAATACTCAGTTCGATGCTCTTCCAAACTTCGAACCGGATCATGCTCAATCTCTTGTTGATTTAGTTTAGCAAGAAATCGAGGTGAAGGCTCGACTTTTAATTTTATCGATTCTGTCATACGTCTCGTATAACTTTTTTGTAATTCTTTTGAATTATCTTGTAAATTTTTTCGAATGAATTTTATTTTATTCTTCAACGTATTTTTCGACTCATATTGCTTCTTTCCCATGTAAAGAGGACGCTTTATTGAGTAAAAATTGTAAATAGAAGGGATATTTTTTAGAAATGAGTGTAGATGCTTCTTCTGAACTCGATAATATTTCTTGAATCTTGAATTCGACTTCGAGGAAATAATAGCCACGTTATCTTGATGCAAGGGTTTTTTCTTTGAACTAGCGTAATAGATAACATTATCACGTGTAGTCGAAGCTTTATTAGGTAAATTTTTAAAGTGAGTATCAGTTTGTGAAATCTTCGAGGATAGCTTATTCTCGCCCAAACCATTATGTGGAAATATTTCATTTGAATTTAAGTGGTCAATGGCTGTTTTCGTTTTATCATCATTCTGTTTTGGACAAATGAAGATTGATCGATTAATTTCAAATATGAAGAAAAAATATATCTCAATGAACATTAAAATCTTCGTATAAAAATCCCTTTGTTCGTTATGGCGCGTGAAATTTTTAAAAGATTTATAAAATTATCACAAATACTCTGATTCTTACATTTAAGATTGAAAAAATAAAAAAATTTCTTCATGTAAACGACAGCTCATAAATGAGCATGGCACTGACGTACTTTATTTTCACGATTAAAATTTATGACGTGATAAACTATAATAAAATTTTTATTATCATTTTGATAACATGCGCAACGTTTGTAAACAACGATAAATATTGCTATTTGTATTACTATTGATGGATAGTTTTTAACCTCATGATACATCCACTCCCTTTATCATTTGATACGTTTGCAATTTTAAACTTGTCATTGAGGAAAATTCATGTGTATTTTATAAAATAAGCTCAATCGTCTACTATTGTGCAGTTATCTTTTGTAAGGAAATAAAATAAGAACGCTATTCGGTAAAGAATTATAACAATCAATATTATTAGGTTTAGAGGGAAAATATTTGTTATTTTTATAATCTTAATCTTAACTTTTCTTTGTTTGATGATTGTTATATACACCATTTTAGATATTTTTTATAAAATGCATTTTTACCTCAATTTTATTTCAAGAATTATAAGTTCAACCTGGCTTAAATTGAAGCCTGGTTCAAATAACAGGGTTTTTAATCACTGTTGCCCAAAAGACCATTCCAGAATTACTTGAGATTAACTTTAATTAAGCCTCTGGTTGAGCTTCACCAGAAACCCAAAAAATTTTTATATATATATATATTCATAAAACGATATGATTTTAGTGAACTTTTTCTGTCTTTATAAACTTTTAAACAGACCATTTTTTCACTTTAAGTGTCAATTTACTCGCTTTCAGAACTAGCCTGTTTCGACTATTTAATAATTACGTAATAATATCATACATGATTCTGAGGAAATTAAAAAAGCGTAATCGATCATTAACTTTATGCAGAAGGACAAAATTTAACGAAACAATTTTTGAAAGTTTTCAATCATTTATGTCAAAATCTAATTCAATATAAACAGCTTTTCACTTTAATCGATTAGGCTTTTGATTTATAAGAATAATTATGGCCTTTGATCAACAGACAATTTTTTTCCTATCAACAGTCACACTCATATTTTTTCCCTCTTTAAAGAATAAAAAAACTTCAACCCAGGCGATCAAAAACAAGTAATTCTGAAAAAATAAAACATTGTAAACAAATGATTTTTATCGTATTCGTAAGCTGAAAACAACTCTTTGACGATATTGAGAAAAACATTCTCTCGTTATAAATTAAATCGTTCGACAATTAGATGAACGAACTTTAACTAAAATTAATTGAGTTTTATGGGTTAGGTTAATTTTAATCTGAATAAGTTTCCACCTGTCATATCGTTTGATAACTATTTGTTAATTTTCCTATTAGCTAATAATTTAAGACAAATTTGAAGTCATCCACCCTTGGCTTTGCCAATGAATTCTACTCTAGTAATCTTTTCTAAAGTATAATTTTCCAATTATCAAACTATTTTTATGTGCATTCTATGAATTCGTTGGTAATTTTAAGATTAAAAGATTTTTACTGAAAAATTCCTCAATCACGATTTGGTGCTAAGATAAGCGAAAATTTAATGTGGTGAAATGTTAATACTGGCTATCCTAAGCTTTGCAGTCTTATTTTATTTTTCCTCAAATTTATAATTTATAAATCAACCATATAATTGAAATTAAATTAAAAATTGTATTTTTGTGATATTTACTGATTTTATAAAGATTTGATTGGCAGAATGAAGCCATAAGTTTGGTTAAGACCATTTTTAATATAGCTCAAAAATCTTTTGAAATTAATAGAACTTACTTTATATATCGAAAAAATGTAAGCTTGTAAGTTAAAGATATTTCAATAATCACCTTAAACTCGTTAAGAAGATGATAAAAACATGATTTATTTAATAGCAGCCGAAGTTATAAATAAAATTTCTTACTAATTATCCTTTTTTATTAAAAGTGAAATTCTTTGAATTTTGTAATGATTAAATGCAATTTATAAGTCAGAAAAAATAATTTTTTCTTCGTTATTTATACGTCTTGAAGCGTAGATGAGAAATCCGCATATTATTAAAATTTACAATAATTCGAACCAAAAATATTTCCATTTTTACTGTAAGCTAGAGTTTCATAATTTCTATTCCATGTATATGAACAAATTTAATATCTTATTGTGTTAAATTTTCATCAGATTGATTTTTTAATTGAACCATAAAACTAGAAAATCTATGTTTTAAAAAGCCCTGACATAGTTGCGAATTCATTGTGACTTGTTCTTTTTTTAATTGGTCAGTCGAGTTTAATTATTTTTGCGTGTTTTATAAGTTAAATCTTTTTAAAAATGTTTTTAACTTTCGATGAATTTGACATCTGGATTCAGTATTAGCTCACTTAATAGTTGGCTTTCCTATAAGACAGCATGTGTGTTTTATTTCTTCTCCTATAAGAATAAAACGGAGATTAAAACCTACTTATTTTATGTGGAACTTTATAGTATCATTAAATAAACGCGGAGTTAACTTAAAAATATATCGCTCATCTTTGAAAGAATACTTGTAATTACAATAATTAAAATATGGTTTAAAAACTAAAAGTATTAAAAGAAACTATTTTACCCATAGATTGATTAAATTATTAAAATACTTGAGGATATTTAAATTCTTACATATGATTGGTTGTTTTTCTGTTTTATACAATGTCAAAACGATGATGAAAACCTGCATCAGAATAAAAATAATTTTCTTGAAGAATATAAATTCGAATAAAATTTTGATAAGAAAATATTCTTGGACGAATTCCTAAGTCTTCAATATATATCTTTAAAATTATCATCAAGAAGTTATATTTTTAATAATTTTCCAGTTAATTTTAATCCATCTTAAATAGTATTAGAACAATTTTTTCATTTTTAATCATTTGTTAAAAGTTATAAATTATTAAATTATTAGTAAACGATAACTCTTCAAAGTATTTGGTGATCCCAGAGACAATATCATAGATAGCCTATCTTAATACAGATAAATCATTAATATATGCAATAACATAAATAAGCTTGATTATTTAATTTATATATAAACGAGTTATAATCCTATTTAAACATTATCATTTTAAAAAATACAAATGTTTTAATAAATTTAAAAATGTGTTTTGAAAAATTTAATTTTTAAATTATATTCGACATTGTAATATGGCGAAAGTAAAAGCTATTACCGATGTACGATTTCTTGCAATAATTATTTTTACAACAAGAAATGTTTGAAAAATTAATTTAAATAAATAAAAATGTCTGATGTTGTCAGATAATCATCAAATGGAACATTCTAGAATGTTCTCCACCGCGGCCGTCCAGGGAGAACGTACTAGAACTATCTCGTAGCTTTATTTGACTACTTACAAATATCATCAAACTACTTACAGATGTCGTAACCACACAATAATTGTACGAATAGTAGTCGCCATTTAAAGAAATTAGTATTAATCCGTATACTTTTTGCGGTAAAGTTAAAATAACGTTTTTGGAAATAAATGAAAGAATAATAAATTTATTGTTGGAAAGGTATTCGTGTATTTCTCCGCTATTCGTGCATTTAAATAAATGGTCTAGTGTTTTACATTCAAAAGACCCTCAATGGTCAAAAGTAATTGTTATAAATTTTTTACAAATTAGTTCCCTCGATTGAATTTCGTTCTTTGCACAGCCACGAATATCCATATTTTTCCAAAGTGAAAAACAGTTTTCAATCGGATTCAAAAACTGACTTTAGACTTTGAGATACTTAATTATATTGAACTATTTCGGTTCCTCTCTCAATCCTCTATAATTGTGAATTCTGGCATTTTCTATGATAAAAATTGAAGAAAAACTTCCCTTTATTTCACAATCGGCTTTCAGGTTTCTCAGAGCTTCTCTGGAATCGTCGTTGACAGATCTCTAATGAACTTTGTGATGTAGCATCTCATTACTGTAAGTTGCTGTCTCTACAGAAATACTTCGAATTGTAAAGGCTGCTACAGCCGCAAACGCTAATTTTGGCTTTTATTAATGTCCCTGCTGGGTCTAATTACCACCATTAACCCAACTTTATCGAGAAAACGAAGTTAAGATCGCCGTTTTGAGTTTCCATACCACGATAAATCAAAGTATATGCTGCTCAAGCCTCTATTGTTGTGTTCATATTTCTACTCTCAGGTATCAAAGTTATGTTTTTCAAGGTATATTGAAATTTAAGCAACTATGTGTCAATTGTATTCAGGGATAATCTTACCGAAATATTTTTCAATACACAATTTGGAAGTTCTACCAAATTAACAGTACATTCTTGATCGACATGATCGAGTTGCTGCTTTTTTCCTTATTGGTAAGTTAAGAGCGCCTATCCCCACCACCCTTTGATTGAAATATGCCTTTCCTTTATTTAATCTTTTTGAAGGATACTTTTCCTAGTTTGGATGTTCCTAGCAAATATCGAAGCTTAAGCAGACACTGAATGGCTTTCAAGTGTTTTTTCAACCATTCATTCCTCTTCTTTGTTTAAAAAATTGTTTATTTTAATTAGATTGTGCCTCGCCTGGTTCTTTACGAAATTGTGTTTTCCCCTTCTGCGTTACGAGTTCATTCATTTCTAATGTCTTTATCAATTTAGCCCGACGTGAAGACCGTGATGTCTTAAATTTGGCTTTGAAAGTCTTCCATTATTAATTATAAAAGATTATGGATACGATCTTGATGTATTTTGTGTTACTAATAAGGGAATCAATTTCGATGTCTGCAGTGCGATTGGTTATTTCTGCAAACTACATGGTAAGAGTTTGGAAAGAACTTCAAAGCGTACGTTATTTATTGAAATGTACTTGTATAAAGAGCTCCATTTGATAAATTAAATTTAACTGGTATTTACAGGAAGTCGATTTAAAAGAAGAAATTATAAGTTAAAATATTTTCTAGAAATTTTATGAACTTAAAATTTATCAATTTGATAGCAAAAATTATCAACTTGATCACGAAACCTTATACGTCCATATAGAGGGGCATAATTAATTCTAAATCAATTTTCCTTTAAGTTGACGTTTCTAACAAGAATTTAAAAAACTCTTTCGGAAATATATCAAACTTATACCTTAAAATGCAACCATAGAAATATAAAATACGCAAGCTAGCACTTTTAGAAAATAAGATACCCGAATTTACAGACAAGAAGTTCAGTCTTAATGAGAAAATATGTTACTAATATCAAAGCTAGGAATGGCAAAATAAAATCAAGAAATGCCCTGGAAGATGCATCAAATGTCGTTCATAACCCAAAACTGACGAGAATAAAACCAAAAATATGTACGCTCTTAATCAATCTGTTTTAACATGATTCGTACAGATCATGGGCCAAAATGTTCATAAAGGTGACTTACTTCTGAGATAAAAGACCAAAGGGATGGCGAAAATATCTGGGAATAGAGAATTTTCGAGCTCGTAATAGATGGTTTATGTGTTTTCTTAAAGATACAAGTTAACCTTAAAAAGCATGACACGGAAGACCGGCTAGGTGCAAATTGTTGAATTTGGAGGTTGTGGGAAGAAGTATTGAAAAAATGTATTTGGAAATATGAACCTTCTAACGTTAATATGTTGATGAAACAGACCTTTTGTGGCAGGTATTACCTCATAAGACTCATACATTCATACATAAGGGACGAACACTGGACTGATGGAGAAAAAGTAAATATCGAGTCACGGTTTTCGTGGGTGCAAATATAACTGTCAATATCTTCTCGAGATGGCTCGGGGATCGGGAAACAGGACTTAACACACTTATAGAAAATTTTTAGTTTTTGTTGATAAATGTACGACTCATCAATTAAATCTTAAATTTGAAAATATTTAATTAAATTTTTTCTTCAGAATACTACAGTATAGCACAAACAATGTATGATAAAGTCATAAATCGAAATTAGAAAGTTATCATTTGCGTCTTTTGTGGCGAACAGTAAAAGCAATAAATTACAGAAGCCTATTAAACTTCATTCTTTTTGATGCATATCAAATTCTCATCAAAACATGTTATCCTGTGAGTACATAAAAAATTTGTTGTTGATCAAGGATGAGTATAACCTACCCTGGCTTCTTTTTAAGAAAGTTTACTTACAAATACACAGCATAAAAATTACTGTGTGTTAAGGTAAGTCAACATCCCTGATCAGTAAAGATACTTTGAGGATAAAAATGTGTTCTATGAGGAAATTATTTCAAAATGTTGGTATTAAGAATTTAAACGAAATCAAACAGTATGTTAATTTTGATGATTGTTTTTGTCAACCAGCAACTAAATAATAGCTTTATTATGAATTTATAGGAGATACTAGAATTTTCCGTTTAACTACTCTAAAATGACACTCGTGATGATTCTGATGAACAAAATGAAGCAAAAATAATTTCAAGTCGATGCAATTTTTATATGTTTTCGACATTTTTCGTAATTTTGAAGAATAGCAATAATTATTAAAATAAATTAAAATTATGAGATCAACATTATGATATCATTGCCAAGTGTCGTTAAAAAGTTGAAAAACTAATTTTTTAATATAACATCAGAAAATTGTTTTTTAATTATTATATTTTTCAAAATACGTGCAAGCAATCTTTATTATGTTTGAAGATTTTTACCCTTTTCAAATAATTTCTTTGTGCGGTGGTAGCAAGATTCATAAAATTTTAAGTCACCCCTCTCTTATCGTTTCTTGGCTCATTACACCTGAAAAGGCGCTATTTCTTTCTCAAACAATATTATATTTTATTAATCAAAATTTCCCATTTAGTGTTTCTAGGAATAAGGCGCATTTCTTGTTTCCGCAGCTATCATGTTGAAGTATTTTTTTACAATTCTCTTTTATGATTAAACTCAAAATAAAGTCGAAGCTCCCTATAACGCCACTTTTGTCAGATCTCAACAGGGGACAATTGAAGGGAGGTTCGGCTATACATTAATGAGCCATTAAAGGATTTTGGAATAAAAATGCGGTGATGTTGATAAAAAAATTTCACAAAGAAATTAGAAAATATTTATTGTTTTTTAATTTAGGTCGAATGAACCTCGGCGATGTTTCTCGCATTTTGCTCAATAGGCGATAAAAATAAATAAATTTACGTCGTGCGCAGTGATCAGATAATAATTTCCATTTATTAATACTGTACAAGAATGTAATGAAAAATAATTTTCATTGTAATAAATTTTATTATTAACTCTGAAATAATTTATTCATGTCAGAAGTGATTTTAAATGAAATCTATTTCGATATTTAATAGCAATAGTTGCAAAATAACCTGAGGATTTTCGGAATTTTAATATCAAAAATAAAAATAGATTTTTTCATAAATTTTAATTTTTGTTAATTCCATAACATTAATGGTTTTTGCTTACTCATATGATGCTAATTACGTTAATTTATTATTGTCGCCGAATGTATGTTTATTTAATCATTCTGTTATTCTTACTTATATTACCCGATTTTTCATCTGACAGGCATTCTTATACTCTAAAATCTCCATTCGTAAGTATTTATATCACAAAAAACTTTTTACTTTAAAAATAGACCATTGATAAAATCGTGTACTGGTTACCTGTGATCATTTTATTGAGCAATATCAATTTAAAAACAGAGCATAGAGCTTATTTAAAGAAAAAATATCGGAGTGCATTAAATAAAATAAATGGCCGGTATACATTTAATGATCCAGAACTCGTCGAAAATATTAATTCTATGACAGTTAACGAAGAAGCAAGATTCCGCATAGCCTATAATTACATTCTGGATCGCGTTGTAATCTTGTAACTGAGCATAGAATGGAATGGGACAGATGAATATTCTTGATAATGCAAATGCTGAGGGAGGAATTTGTAAAATGTTTAATGATGAATACCCTTCCGTACATATTCATGTTTATATTTCATTAATTTTAGTTGTGTTTTCGATTGATTCGTGAGCTTGCCGCCTTTGAGCATTCGAACCCTGTATTCTCTCATTTCTAAAATCTAGAAAGACTTTAAACACGCTGTTTGCCATTTACCGTTGTCTAAAGGGGCTTTACGGAACAATATTGAGCAAAGGTGGTGGTAGTTTTAAATATGAATTATTTAAGTGGAGGAAAGATGGAAGAAATACCAAGAAGTTTTCTTCTTGCCGAACATAACGACTATTTTCCAAAAGTTCACGGTTTGGAAAGAACACCGCCTTCAACGTCTGAGTTAAAGCTTAAAAAATATACTTATATCAACTAGTCATATTTTAATGAAATAACTTAAAGCATTGGCTTTTTATTGTATTATTACTTCATCTTTACGAATAAAACCGAATTCTTAGCTTTTACATTATGACATTTTAAACTGTAATTTTTCGAATAAACAACTTTTGGTTTAAATGTTAGTTTCAGCGTGTGTAAAATAAATATTATTCTTTGGTACAGGTATGAAGCTCTAATTTTTACCTGGTTAAGCCTTTGATTTGACTTGCTTCGATTTCATTGACAAATGCTTAAGACAGCAAATCCAACCTTATGGACCTGATATATCAACCCGACTGAATAATCTATATATAGCAGCTTATTGGAAATAAATTTTTAAGATAAAATTTAATTTTTGTATAAATAATATTCAAAAAATACACCTTCATTTTTGAGTATTACATTTCATAACTATCCTGGATATGTGAATTATTTATTCGCCGAAAATTAATTTTCTTTCTGAAATAAAGGAATTAAAACAGATTGATTTTGAAGATTTTTAACTGAATTAACATCTTTGTTTTCAGTTATTCAAATTATTTCGGCGCCAAATTTTACAGGTTTTTTTCTTGTTTTAAACGTGCAAACTGTGAGTTGACAGTAATGTTCTGAATTAGAAATATAAAAGTTTTTATCACTTTGAAATTAAATTGAAAAATATCCATAATTTTTTGCCGCCTAAAAGCATGGAACTGATCTATAGTGTATCTTGTTTCGTATTTTTATCGTCAGATGTCGTGAATACATTTAAATCAAAATTATCCTAATTCAGCTTTTAATGTTGAAAATATTTTAATGATGATCAAACAAGCAGTGTTTTTGGCCAAAAAATAAAATGGAAATTTTTTCGTTTTCAATATTAACAGATGTATTTTCCTGAAAATATAAGGCACTATTTTATTTTCTGTAAAATGAGAATACCAACTGGGAACATATGTTGAAAACAGAGAAAATATGATCGGAAAATTCACAAAACAGCTCTGTTTAATACAAATCAGCATGTTTTTCTCACTCTGAGAATGAAATTTAAATAAAAAGAAAATAAACTATGAAAATGTGTCAAATAGTTGAAAATGATTTTAAGCCTCAAATACGAGGTTTAGATTAAGGATTGTAAAATTATTTTATTTTTTGGATTTGAATATTTAGCCATATTTTAAAAAACGAAAAAATTGATTAAGTTTAGCATTTTCAAGTAATTCTACAGGTTTTGATTATCATAACGAATATATTTGAACAATGGAGGAATTTTCATGGAGGAAAACGACATAAACTTTTATTAACGTTGTTTTTTCCGAGTATAAATAATTTTAAAAAATTATTTTTAGTTTATAAATAGAAAAAGAGAGATTTTTGATAATATTAGTGAAATAAAAGTCTTTTGAGTATTTTTCAGAAATTTTACAGTTTTTCTTTTATTTAAAGTTGTTTTATCGTTAAAAACTCAAAACTCTGATATTAATCAAAAATAAAGAAAGTTTTTGACGACTTACATGAAAATATTTCCATTATTTTAGATATGATACAAATAAGTTAAAATCTTTGTCAAAATTACAATAGGTCCAATATCTTACTTTACAAGATGTTTTTCATAGAGATAAGGTTATTCTGACAATTAACGAAACTAGTCTTATTATCAATGAAGCTTATGAATTTTACTGTTTTGACAGTCAATAAAAAGATAGGAAAAGTACACAAACTATCAAAAGTAACTTCATCGGTGAGTATAAGAGCAAATAATGAAAGTCGAAATTGTAAAACTAGAAATCGGATATTTTAAAAAAGAATAAATAGCACTTCTCATCATACGTTAATGTAAATAGGTTGTCATGCGCGTTGGCAGAAGTTTATACGGAAACCTTTTAAGGTATTATCCAAACCATAGAAGCAATTTTTCAAAGATTTTGAAACGGTAACATTTTAAAAAATAAGTTAATAGCTAAAATCTAAAACTTCCCACTAAACGTAGAGCAAGAAGTTTCGTCGTTAAATATGGATATATGACGCGCCTGTGTAAGTCATGTTTGGTGAAATTTTATGTTTACAAGCTGATAAATAAGTTCCTGGGTGATAAGTACGTTTTTGTTCAGATATCTACACTCGTTGAAGAGAGATGTCATATACCGTTGGATGGGGTTTTAAAAAGAATAATATTAGCACTTACTCTGGGAAATGTACCAGAATAGGTCTATTTTATTGGCGGATTGAAACAAAAGTGGTTTTAAATTGTGTTTTGATTGCAGCAGTGGGATTTTTATGTTTCGTCCACCACGTAGAGGTCGAGGTGCAATCGAGGCATCTTGTTATTTACAAGCAGAAAAAAATTCTCATATTGCGGCTATAACGGCTTAGGCACGTCTTCTGTTGAATATTACGAAATATATATAAAGGCGATATACGAGAAAGATTTGAAGACCTATGAACAATAAATTGTATTTTTCGATCAATTTAACAATTTTGTGACAAAAAAAATAGTGACAAATTTATTCATTTAATATCTCTAACCGTCCATTTCACAAAATAACTCAATATTATTCTCACAGGAACCATGATGGTGAGAGATAATTACTCCAAGTTTCCCACAGCCGAGTTTGGTTTATTGCACCACAACGAGCAAGCATATTCTTCCACAATGAATACACATTTCAAATAGATGCAAAAATGGAGAATACGAGGGAAGCTACATGAAATTATGAAGCTATTCCAGAGTCCGAGTTAAATTATCTATTGTGGGGGATCGTGCATTACCCACGATAAAAGTAGGCTTGAGAAATTAATTTTCGATACAAATGGTTCTCATGTTTCTAGAGTTCCTTATAATTCTTCGCCATTAACCGAGAATTCTCGAAGATTTAGGGATAACATACAATTTCAGTTCATTACCGCAACAACAGAAATAGTTCAACTTTAAGAAGCTAATATGGTCAGATAAGCTTATTTTTTGCTTTTACATCTGACCCTGTAAGGTCTATTGACAACCTTGAACCGAACTTCGTAAAAAATAGTTTAGTTTTCTTTTTTGAATTTCCACGTCCCTATAAATCCAAGTATATTCTGGTCAAGCCTCTATCGTTGTTTCATATTCCTACGCCGGTACTAAGGTTAAAATTTTAAATGTGTATCTAATTGACACAAAGCACTATCGATTGTACGTATGGATACTTTAAACTACCTGTGAAAGTTCAGCCAGGAAAACTGCACACTCTTGATCAATTTGAGGGATCAAATGCTTTTTAACAGAAATAGTTGATTCAGAGCGCATGTCCGCACACTCTCTGATTGAAAATTTTCTCCAATTTTATTTATATTTTGTCATACTGATATTGTCTGATAGAAACTACAAGGCATCATCCCTATTGCAGACATAAAATGACCTTTAAGGGTCTGTGGCATTTTTCTTTCTCCTTCACCGTGTGAAATATTATTTTTCTTTAAACCTTTGGTGCGTCGCCGAGTTCAACGAGATACTAAGTTTACAATTTTTAACATCTGTGTTTAATTAATTTCTGGTGTTTTCTTCAATTTCGCGAGAAATAGAGAGCGCGTTGACTCCAATTTAAATCTGAAAGTCTTGAATTATAGTTTGGAACAAACGATTTTGTATACCATGATCTTAGTATGTTCATAATTGACCAATCAATTTTGATGTCTGCCGCGGGAGTGTTTCTTTATTGGTATAAAAAATGACTGAAGTTTAAAAATAGTCTCAAAACTTATGATTATTAATTTCATAATAAAATGTATATTTATCTCTCGTTGATAAAATTAATAGTATTTGTAGATTTATGACGTTGATATTAAGGTGAAAACGTTGTTGAACTTTTTTAAAGTATTTAACAAATTGGTTGCAGATTATTAAGTTGATTGAAAGTCACTAAATTATCCAAGTCTAGTTAACAGTTTCCAACATAAATTGTCACACTAAACCACTTTATGAATGATTTTTTGAATTTAATTATGTTCGAAATTAAGCAAATATTGTTTACTGATCTTATCAAAAAGTAAAAATAATGAAAGGAAAGAACTTAAAAAATAACTACCCATATCTAATACCAAATAGTTGAGTAAAAAATATATATTTGAGATGTTTCAACTTATCAAAAGATAGAGTCTTGTTCTCAATAACATCATTATGATAAATGTTGGGGTACTATTAAATATTGAAAATATACTCGAAAATGACATTGACAATCTAGAAAGCTGATTTTAGTATTTATCAACTGGTGTTGGGGTTAAAAACTGGATCTACCGACTTTAAATAAAGATAATTATAACAGTTGCGCCATAAAACAAACATGCGCAGTATTTTAACCAGAAGTGAAAACGATTTATTCTCTCTGGAGCAGTCTCATTGGGGATTAATAAATACACAAATTAATGGCTAATTGTAGTTAATTTAATTTCACACGGGTTAACGTGAGCTAACTAGTAATTTTAATAAGATAATAACTTTTCATTTTCATAATGTGAAATTTTATCAATTTTTATGATTTTTACTCAAAACAACCTAGATAGTGACGTCCATTAGCTTAAGTGGAGTGTTTCATAAGAACTATTTGTGGAATTATGGAAACTACTTTGATTTTAGCAAGAAACTTTGAATAAGTAATTTTAAGAAGCAAGATATCAGCTGATTACAACATTAGTATTTTGAATAATTTGATGGAAGGTTTTATATATTAAAAAAAATTGTAATGACAATGAAAAATGAGATACCTGATGTAAAAGTAACAGATGTCTTTCAAATTATTAAATACATGCTCAAGAGTAAGATCCTAAAGAATGAAATTTCTTCACATTTCAAGAATTTTTGAAAAATCATAATTTCTAAGAAAAGTTTTCTCACATGCGCCTTTTTATCTGAGAGATTTCAACACAATTTTAAAAAAACCAACCTTACAAGATGAAATTAAAAAACTTTGAACGTGCAAGTTAAAGAATGGAATTATCGAAATATTTTGATTAAATAACATTTAAAATTGTGAAAATGTAAAGAAAAATTAATCAAGTATTTGAAATTCATAAATTGATGAAAGAATGCCGTGGCAAAAATCTTAAATCCAAAAAACGAAACAGTATGCCAGGCGTTTTTTATCTCAAAAAATTTTATCCATTCAGCGATTGACTTTAAAAAACCACGCGCGTGCTCGAGTGTTTTTTTCAACGTCTGCGTATTGATTATCAAAGTTTGCAAAGACTGAATAAAAATGCTTTTAAAACATGCACTTATTTGCAATCAACGTCTTGGAAACCTGGTATTCATTATTAGATTGACTGAATTTTAAAAATTCTAAAAAATTTTTTCCATTTTAATCTGTTCCTTACTTTGAAAAATAAGGTTTTTTTTATTTAAAGTTATAATTGTTAAGATGTTTTAGTTTAAATATTTAATTATGTTTTCACATTGTGAGGCCATGCGTAAGGAGTACAAATTTGATGAATTTTGCCCAGCCTTCCAAGTCATATTTGTAATTTCTGTTTGAGTTATATCTTATTGATGAATAATCTGTAAACCTTCATCTTAAAATACTACGAGCTAGGTCAACATCAGAGTAGAAACAGTTTTAAAAATTCCAAAAAATGAGGCAGACCGCTATCAGTATCGACAGACGTGTTGCAGCTGATGGGAACTCTTATTGAAGGAAAAATTAAAATTTTCAGCAAATTTTAGTCAGTGAAGGATAGATAAAAGACATTTTCACTAATTCAAATGCGAAGTCAAAGATGACAGATTTGTGTTTAATTCTTAGTAAGTTAGAGAACACACATTTGAGATATTCGAAGAATAAAACAACAGTTTAATGATGAATTAATGTTTTTATTAATATTCGTAAGCGTTAAGTCAAAATGAGTAAATTTTTTATGAGATCGAAAATTGCTTTAGAACCAGGCTTAGAACTGGTTAGAAAAAAATCAATCACAATTCTTGGACTAGAGATCGTTTTGTGAATTCATGTGAGTGTTTTAGATTTTAAAAACTGCCAAGTAAATTTTTTTGCATTACTCTTAAATAAATATTTATATGATCGATATTATTGAGTTTTTATTTTTCAATATTGTTTGGAAACAGCGTCATCGAACGATGATATCCGACCTTACCATAATTGAATAAATGCTCAAACGTAAAGGCCCATGGTTAATACTAATACTATCGTCATTAAAGTGACTATAAAACCTCTATTTGATGTTTCATCGTATATTACAAGATAATTAAATTACTAAAATTTATTCTTGTGTCTGAGTTATATACCTTCATCCGTAACCCCCTATATTTATTTTAAGATGACATTTCATGATTTTTAAATTGGCTTAGAAAAAAAGAAACGGATGGTAAGCAATTGACAAAATTAACCAAAATGTAAATTTGACTATCTTCGGTTTGAATCAATCTTCTTCAAATTTTCATATCTTTGAAAACTTAACAGTACGAAACCACCTTATTTTACTGGTTCAAAGATTAATCCAAGTGGTTAAAATACGAAATAACCCGAGTTTTTCTGGCTTGATAAAAACACGGCAGGAAACTATTTACAATTCTTAATTTATACACGTATATTTCAGAAGATTCACATGATAAATCGATTTGGAATCGTCAAATGTCTGTCACATGTATGCTTTTACCAATTAATACAATGATACACGGGATATTCCTAGAATTGGAGTTATTTGGAAATTTTTTATCAACAGAAATAAGTAACTATCTAATTTTACTGTTTGATGTTTTTTTTCAACTTTTTTGGAATAAAACATTGCTTTTTGACAATCTTTGGATTCTTTTTATTTTTCATTCTATCAATTTTGTGATTTTTATTCATATTAAAATTTTGTTTCTTAAATCGAGATTTCCCTTGATTTAATTTATCAGATCCACCTTTCGAAAATGGCATGAACTTTTTAGGAGGCCTAGATTTTATTTCGTCTTGGAAGTTGATCAAATTTTCAGCAGTTTTAATTTCGCGTTCTATTTGAGCCATCTCTATGTTGTTTAAAACATACTGATTTTTCAACTCGTTCTTCTTTCAAAGTTCTTTCTATCTCATCTGATAGGGAATTTATTTTGGCAACATAACTCGAAAGGGAATCTGATTGAAGGAATTTCAAACCTTTGTCGTAGTCATATGGATTACATTACCAGAAATTTTAGAAATCTGTTTCCAAAATTTGCGATCATTTGAACAAAAAATGGTAACCGAACTAATGTAAAGCGCATAAGTACGTTCCACTTTTTCCTGCACGAGCAGTGCGCCCAACCCGGTGAATGTACTGTTCTACTGTTTTAGGCACATCGACATTTAAAACCTAAGATTACGAGACGAGTTTACGAGAGATATTTTATCTATATCCAAACCACGAGCCGATAAATTTGTGGATACGAGTATTCTGAACTGATCTCCTCGAAAGCTCTCGATAGCTGCATTCCTCTGGATATAAACTAATTCAAAACTTTATCTTGAGTCATGTCCCCATGTAATTCTAGGACTCGTTCACCGAATAGCTTTAAAATAACATACAACCGATGGGACTGCTTTTTCGTATCGCAAAAAACTAAAATGCATTCATCAGCGTGACGAGCGCATATATCTGAATAAAACAAATATTTACATGAAACAAGCGCCTCTCGTTTTACAAAATTGTCGGAATGTAGCTTGATGTACTTCTCTTTGAGCGTTTTGACGATCGATGATGAGGAGTTTACGAAGACCTTGATCGGATTCTTCAGAGCCAATAAAGCTAGAGAATTAACCTAAATCAGAGTTCAAGGAAAACTTCATCGTTTAATGTGGCAGAGAAAAGCAATGTTTGCTTGTTCTTTGGGGAAAACTTAATTATCTCTTCTATTTGGTCAAAAAAATTTTCATCGAGCAGCCAAAATCAGTTAAAACGTGGTACCTGTCAGCCTCATCGAGGACCAGAGTTTCGAGTTGTTTGATTTCGAAACTCGGACAGTTGTAGAGATGATCGATCAGCCGTCCTGGCGTACACACGATAATTTCGGAACCAGAACGAATAGTATATTCTTGGGATTTTGAATTTTGACCGCCAATTTTTATAAACTCACCTTACCAGTAATTAATGCGCATGAAAACTTTCCATCTGCAAACTTAGAAATAACTTCGTAAACCTTAATATAATTAAAAATTTACTTGTAGCGCCAACTCGCGAGTCGGAACGATAATTAGCGCTCTTGTTGAAAACAATGATTTAGATTTAGGTCGAGTTGAGATGCGTTGAAGCAATGGGATGACATATGCAAGTGTTTTTCCTGATCCGGTTTCGGCGCATCCAAATATATCACAGCCCTTGAGAGCGAAGGGAATGACTTTTTTCTGGATTTCCGTAGGAGTTGTGATTTGTTCTTCACCAAGAATGCGCTGTATGTATTTCGAAACATGGAGACAGTCAAAGCTATTTGATTCTCTTTCTCCTTTTTTAATGAGCTGATTTAAGTAAAGTAATTACTTCTTCGAAGAATGACTCCATGCCGTAAATTCGCGCAGTCTCTGTAAATTTTCATATCATAATCTCACAAGAGATGTATTTTGAAAACTTTTTGAATCAAAATTTCTCAAAATATGACAGATGGTATGTTTTAGATAACTTTTATTCTAAATAACGCTTCATAGGTTCTTCCTTAAAATTTTTAAATTTGAATGTAGAATAATGTTATTTAATAAATTTAGCATTTATTTAAAATCTTAAACTGTGCAATGATATGATCTTTCAATAAATTATTATTTGTCGCAACAGACTAAGTTTGGTTGTTAAACTGTAGCAAACATTGTTTTATCTTTATTTTTGAAATCCTGCCCAGGAATTAAGTTATTTTGGAGTATAATTCATTTTTGTAATACAATTTCAGCTTTTGACATCTACTTTCCGATGAGTCCACATCTATAGTAGTTTGAAATATCCATTTAGGTGATAATTTTTGAAGATTTATAAATATTATATCTTCGCAAATAATTTAAAATGCTGTCAAAACTAAATTTCGTAAATTTTAAAGCGTACATTTTTAAACGTAGTAAGCTTTGTTGTCAGTACTTTGATAATTTACCTTTAAGTATTGCATAAAATTTAAACAAATTTAATCTGTTTTATCGTTAAACCATAATTTCTATCTTATTTCTCTCAGGTTTATAGACTTCATTTGGAACAAAAACAAAATTCTGAAAACATTCACTCAGACATATTTCTTAAATTTCTGAGGATATTTATGAAATTAAACATGTATTTTTGAGAAAGTTTAATCGCAGATTAATAAATCATAGGAATCCCATTTTTAACAAGACTGATGTAAAATTAAAAAAGATAAACGGGCAGCTCAACACAAACACATATTGAATGCGAAATACGAGAATTTCTACACCAGATAGAAATTCCAAGTTTTATCAATTTTTAGAATTTAAAAGGGGATGTCGAATAAGTAAATATATAACGAGCAGGCGAACATGCTGTCTTGTCTATTAGCACGACTCTGATACGTGTAATACCTGAGGAATCGCTTCAAAGTAATATCATTTAAATTTAATTGATTAAAAAATAATAAACCTTCACTATATGACAACATTTGTCGAACTGATTAAAATATTCTGTGCTTATTTGGGTTATAATAAAAACGTGAAGTATATCTCTTTTGAATGGCGATATCAAATTTGTTCGAAAGGGAAGTGAGCACTCTCGTGTCATCGTTTTCTTTCGTATGTAATGGCACCTAAACATCCGTACATTTCTGTTAAAGATTACCTTATATAATGCGTCGATTGTCTGCAAAAATATTTTGCCACCCAGACGACGGAAAGAGTTTAGCGTCACTAGTTTTTATAAATTAGCAGTCTTCAAAAAGTGACAAAGCTGTACAGTTCGAATCCATTTCCTAAAGAAAGATCAAATTATTACCCCAGGCTTGACAATTTCAGTCGAATGCTGATGGAACTTAGGTTCATGGGAATTTACCAGGATGAAAGACTTGTAAATTTAAATTGTTATTTCAGGACTTTAACGAAGAATACAAATCTATCAAAGATCATAATAAAAAAAGGAAAAGTTTCTGATTTTATTAAAATTTAGCCAAAGGAAAGTCGACTTCCCGATCTCAGAGTGTTGCTCAAACAACACCTAAGAAGAAATAAAGTTTTTTCAATTATTGGATATTTATATTAGTTTTTCAGCTTTTTCATTTAAGAAATTTATGAATATTTTGTTCTATATCGTCAATAAACTAGTGATCCACTCATTCGTGGAATTAAAACATCAAGATTTGAGTCAGTTAATTTTTTATTCGATAAGGGTAAAACTTAAAATAGCTACAATCAGTTTTTCCCTTATGATGATATTCTATGGTACCTTTTAATTTTAAAATATCTTAAACTTCTAATCTGACATACCTGGCGGAGTAGCTGTATTACACTATTTTCCCACGTTATTTATCTACAGCGCACGCTCGTAACAAAAATACTCTTATGGAGACGGATGGAGTGTTGATTTTTGAAATCAGATTTTTCTGTTTTTTTCTTCCCACACAAACTAATGAGGAAAAAAGCAGACCTATGGGAACCTAAAACTAGCTACAGGTACAGGTGAAGACAATATAGATGTGGGTGTTGTTTTGTTCGATATTACCCAGTTTATATTTTCTTTATTTCATATTTTTTCAATTTAAACTGATTTTTATAATTTTTAAGAAGAATATCAATATTTTCACGAGCGTAGTTCGCTTTCATTCAAAATACCCACCATCGAATTTATGCATTATCCTATGGTCAATAATAACCATTTAAGTGATGTCATGAAACGCAATTTTAAAAAATATTGTAAACTAAATTAGAGTAATCAAAAATAATGCAAGGAGTATTTCCATCTTTTATTGAATTGATTTTTTATTTTTATCAAATCAATAAATGGTTGAAAACATCCTTACTTTGGCATCTGAAGAAAAATTCGGCAACGTATTCGCACTCATGTGGAGACTTATGTTTACCATCTTTTCCTAAAAACCGTTTAATGACAAATCAAACGTTCTCAATGTTTTGTGTGTGGACGTATGGTAAAAACGGTTCCACAAAATTATCCTCATTAATTACGGCGCCATATACAAAACTGTCTTCATCTAGTTGGAGAAGGCCTTCCATCCATCGCTTATTATCCTTGCAGCGGGCCTTATTCTTCTTCATATGATAGGAAGCAGAGTGCTTTCAGTTCTATCCTCAACCATTTCTCCTTAAGAATGTTTTTCCCCATTCTATGTTCGCTCAACACCTCCAAACATCCACCGTTGTTTGATTAGTCGCCGCCTTTCATATTTTCTTCTGATAAGTAACTTTCGTCAACTTCCAAAATTCTTCCTTCGACTAAAATTTTGGTTGGAATCTATTTCGAACTAATAAACTGTCAAATTTTTGCAGAAGTGAGACCAGTCCATAATAGTCGGCACACAAACTTGAAAGTCCTCTTTCCATGATATAAGATGGGCATATTTTTTACCATAAATAAAACAAATTGTCTGATGGATCGACTCTGTCGGTACTTTTGTTTGCGATTGAAATTCTTCTTGGACTGACGATTTGCTTGCTAGAACTTTTCTTAATTTAACAGGACGTCTTAAATTTGGCCACTTCATATTTAAGGGAATTAAATGATTGGCCCTAAGGTATTCAATTGTGGATTCAATGGTGACTAGAATTTCAAGAAAATCAGGAAATTTCATTCGAAACAGTACATGCGCATGTGCGTTCATTGTTATTTGAGCCTTATTTTACAGTGCTTTTACTCATATTTAGCTCTAAAATACCAAAACATACTTTAAATTGAATCAATGAGTTCTATTTTTTAAATAATCGAAAATGTTTAAATTTTAGCTTGTATAATTTAGTTAACGTAAAAAAAGCTTAACTGGCAGTATAATCTATGTATAAATTTTAGGGATCTTTGAGTCACGTGCATTACCTTTTTTATTTATAATTGTATCGGGTATCGTCCTGTAGTTGTGAGTTAGTTTCAACTGTAATTAACTTTTAAGTGTATGAAATTTAAAGATATCATATTGGAAGAAAATTTTCGGCATTTGTCGTGAACATAGTTAAATTACTTAAGCGTTTTTAGGGATTGAGTTACACATAGAAGTTAAAGTTTATTGCATTACTCGAAATTCAGCATTTATATTGCTAAAACGACTCTTATTTTTCTTATGATATTAAATTTGATTTTTAAAGCCTAAAATAGTAAAAGATCTTTGATTAATTTAAGTTAATATTTTTCTGTTTGAGTTTTCAATTTCTCGAAACGTCTGTTTTTTAGTTACTCGTGTTTGATTGTCTTTCAGGCATTTGGTTAGTTTTGTTGGGAAAAAAACCGATAAGCCTCCTACTAGAATATACAAACTTAAAACGTCTTTATTCCGAAAAACCCCTTCAGCAGATTTTGGGCAATGGACGAGTTCATAATTTTAGTTTTATAATTATGAGATTTAACCCAATCTCAAAGGACACGGTTGAATTTTACATAAAATTCATGATTTTTCAAAATGTTAATATGATTAAATTTCATGGAGGCCATTAAAAATTTATGCTATGGCGGTCGGTTGCGAACGTATTAAGCGCATTCAGTGTAATTAAGTATATAAAAAATATTCAATTGTTAACCTGATTCAATATTAATACAAAACCACGTGTGAGATAAGTAAAATGAAGGCAGTGAAATCTATTTTTATCTTATTTGCTATATTTCAATTTCTGAATGTTGGCTGTTTGTGCATCTTCAAGAACACAAAATATCCTTTACGCTCCGATATTTATCATTTGTCATGTGGTTTTTCTTCAATAAGATCAAAATTTTCTCGTTAAAATCGTTTGTTATGAGGGAAACAAGAAAATTATTTGTTATAATTTTGAAGATTATTCTCTCATCATATAAAATTATAAGCATTAAGTTTATAAAAGTGCTTTATTTTTAAATTTTTTAAGCATTAAAGTAACACAGGTGTGATGTGTTGACCAATGAGAATGTAGCTGAATAAGCACAATCTTGTTTTGAAAATTCCTTTTAGGTTTGTAAGCCGTTTATACGGTAATATTTCTCATTTAATCTCGTAGAACATGTCTGAGCCAAATTTTCTCTTATTTATGCAAAAATAACTGTAAAATGAAGTTTATGATTTCGTGAATTGTATGAAGTTTTTTCAAAATAAAAGGAATATAAATTTACGATGGTTGGGCTCTGACGCCGTCGGGAATGTTCGTAAATAATATAGATACACCTGTTTGTTTATATTCACAAACATGTCTCGTTTAGTGAGAGAAATTATATTTGAATTTGAAGTGTTTTAAAATCAACCAATGAGTTGATAAATTATATTAAAGGTTTATAAATACAACACAAACTATTTTTCCTTTATTGCAGACACAGATTTGCTCTTTTTGAAGAGTGAAAATGTAGAGGAATATTAACAATAAGGTGACTGTTTTGGTATGTTTTTATAAATAATAACATTTTTAGTAATTGTATAAATGAAAGGGTAATCATTTGGGAGATTTAGTTGATTAAGATGAATATAATTTATGGAAATGTTGAATTAGTTTCAGACGAGGTTAAATCATTTATTAAAGATTGGTGCAACATTGCTAAGCCTGACTCTGTGCACATCTGCGACGGTTCAGAAAAAGAAAGGGAATTTTTGATAGAAAAGCTTTTGGCTCATAAAACGATTGTCAAGCTTAACAAATTACACAACTGTTATCTTGCGAGAACGAACCCGTTGGATGTTGCACGACAAGAAGGGAAAACCTTCATCTGCACAGATAGCGAAAGAGCATCTGTAACCATACCAAAAGAAGGATGCTCTGATCAGATAGGAAAATGGGCGAATAGACATGAGATGCATCAGAAAATTTTGGGATACTTCGAAGGATGTATGAAGGGACGAACCATGTATGTTGTTCCATACTCCATGGGACAACTTGGATCACCAATATCAAAGGTAATTTTATTTTCTTAAACGGTAGATTGGAATTGAACTGACTGACTCTGAGTATGTTGTTGTATGTATGGGTATCATGACCTTAATGGGCAGTTCTGTTCTACAGTCAATAAAAGGAGGCTTTATAAGATGTTTACATAGTGTTGGATTACCACTACCCTTAAAAGATAATTCCCCGGAAATCGATAGACGATGGCCATGTAACCCAGAGAAAACGTTGATCACCCATTTTCCAGACACGGATGAAATCCTAAGCTTTGGAAGCGGATATGGGGGGAACAGTCTTCTCGGCAAAAAATGCCTATCCTTAAGAATAGCATCGTGTATTGCCAGAAGGGAAGGATGGTTGTCAGAACATATGTTGATAATGGGATTTACAAGTCCAGAAAACAAAAAAATTTATATTGCTGCTGCTTTTCCCAGTGCATGTGGCAAAACCAACCTTGCCATGCTTACACCTTCGGATCCCAGATGGAAGGTTACCTGCGTAGGCGATGACATTGCATGGATGAAGTTTGACGACGAAGGGAACTTGAGAGCCATAAATCCAGAGAAGGGGTTTTTCGGTGTTTGTCCAGGGACGAACAACAAGTCAAACAAGCACGCAATGGAAATCATCGCCAATAACACTATATTTACAAATGTCTGTGAAACTAGTGACGGGGGAGTATTTTGGGAAGGTTTAGAAGAGGAGACGGACATGAAAAATTTAAAATTTATTGACTGGCAAAATAAAGAATGGATACCAGGCGGCAAGATAAAATCAGCCCATCCGAATTCTCGCTTTTGTTCTCCAATTACTAACTGTCCGATCTTAGACGAAGACTGGAACAACTCGAAGGGAGTACCTATATCTGCAATTATATTTGGAGGAAGAAGGCCGAGAGGTGTACCCTTAGTTTTTCAAAGTTTTGACTGGGCTCATGGAGTTCTTTTGGGAGCATGCGTAAAATCTGAGACAACTTCGGCGGCGTCCGATGTGAAAGAAAATTGCATTGTCCACGATCCGTTTGCGATGCGGCCCTTTGTAGGCTACAACTGCGGGGACTATATGCAGCACTGGCTGGACATGGGGAAAGTGAAAAACAGTAATCTTCCATTAATTTTCCACGTGAACTGGTTTTTGAGAGGAGATGATGGGAACTTCTTATGGCCTGGATTCGGGGAAAATTCAAGAGTTTTGCAATGGATTTTTGATAGAGTTAATGGTGCGCAAAACTATTTAGAAACTCCTATTGGATTGATACCAAAAGAGGAATCATTCAATTTAAATGGTTTGAAAGACGTGAATTTTTCTAAACTATTCATAATTGATAAAAAATTTTGGATAAAAGAATTGAAAGAATCCCTTCACTTTTTGGAGAGTACTATATACAAAGAATTCCCGGTAGAACTCGATGAAATTTTAAAAAAGGTGGAAAAAAAAGTTGAATCAATGGCGTAATATTAACAATATGACATTAACCCTAACAATATTAGATATGTTTAACCGCATAAAAGGCGTTTTTTTAAATAAAAAAATCGCGATGTTGTAATGTTTATGATCCTAAATAACTTTTTTAAATTGTGAATGTAGAATTTTCTTAATTGTAAAAGTATTATTTTATCAATTTCATTTTGTAATTTGATGAGGTTTACATTGGCGTGGTGGCGTATGTATCAATTCTACGCATGTAGATTGTTTCGGAATTTTTTGTAGTTTTTTGTTCAACAGTAATAAAATTTTTAATGTTTTAAACAGGCTTAATTTGATATTCATATGTCAGGAATATCCCAGTGGCTTGGTCATTTTATTCGTACTGAATAACTTATAGAGTCAATATTGTGCTTTTGACTTCTTTTATTCTTCTGGTTGAAAAAAGTGTCAGTAACGGTTATCATTAGCTTAGGTTTTTAATTTTTAGAGTTCTCATATTGGGGATACATCAATTGCCACGTAAAAGGATGAAAATAACAAATTTAGAGTGAGATCCACATAAAAATTTTATATTCATATTTTTGTGGGCATAATCATGGAAAATGTTAACAATGAGATACTATGTTAAATCTCACACATAAATCTAGATTTTTGAACACTAAAAGCGACGAAGAATTTTTGGCAAATCCCAGTCAAAAATGTTCGTAAGGTAAATCTAAACATGCAGATATTCTAACTCTTTGGAAATGTGATAATTCTCCGATAATTTTAAATATATGTCGATTATATACAGATTGAATGATCATGTTCAAACTTTTATATCTGTATAACCTTACATCATTCATAATTAATGCGCATGATTATTTTTAAATGGATTAAAATTTAAACATTTTAGTAAATATCCCTTTTGTGTATACACTGGATGCTAAGAAAATCTATATAGGATTTAAAGTCAAGACTGAAAAGAATATTGCTCAATAGAAAATCATTCTATTTAATTTACATGCTATTTTTCATTTATAAGAGTTCTTAATCCAATAGTTGAGTTAAAATATTTTTAGGAATGAGTAAAATGCAAAAATTGAAATTTAATGATATTTCTTCAATATTTAACCACAGATCTGAAAATTCACTTTATTCTATCAAGTCGTCAGTTATTTTTTTAAAACCCTATTTTTTGAGAAATCGCTATAAATTTGTATTTGAGATATAAAATGTTAAATTGGCAAAATAACTTTAAATTTAATTTTTTTAATTCTTCGGATAAAAATGTAAAACAATAATATTGTAACATGTATGTCAACAAGAAAAAAAGAGTGTTGTTTTAAGAAACTAAATGATTTCTTTTAAAAATTCTTTCAGAATATAAAATGTACGCGCGCCATTTTTGAAAATTTAAACACAATAAACGAGGCACCACGAAATTAATATTAAAAAAACATGAACAAAACGATGATTGATTGAATAAAAAAACTAGAAATTTGGTCAAAATTCTATTATTCGCTGGTTTATAACACCAAACCTTTTACAAATAAAATCAGTTCTTCTGTTTCTTCTCACTAAAATAAGGCATTTTTAGAAGGAAAATTCCTCCAAAACCGCATAATAAAATCAAAAATGGACAATCCAGAGGTCTATATTGGTTCATTAAATTTTACTATTTTATTTATATTTAAAACATCAGAAAATCTGATTTTTAAAATAAATCAAAGCAATGATCACACAACACAACAAAACTAGGTTAGACTGGCACTTGCGCAGATAATTGAGATTTGAATATTTTTGTTTTCTTTATTGAATAATGTGTGCAACAAAAACGGAATAAACATAATATAGAACCATATATCAGCGAGGATCGATATATCTTTTATTGTGAAGTGAATTCTGGTCCCTTTACCTTTTAAAAAAAGGTGAATAAGTTTTTAACAATACATTCAAAAAATCATTTAATTTAAGACTAGATAAAATGTCGTCTTGGTAAAGGGCGAGAATATTCTATATTTTTAATTAAGGATCATGAATAGAAAAGTTGATTGAAAAAATTAATAATAACAGTCTAATAACATTCATATTAATATTCTGAACTAAATGAGTAACTTCTTAGGATTTTATCGTAAATTTGTTGGAGACGAAATTGTTTGTAGTCAAAAATTTTCCATGATTGTATTGTGTCTCCCTCCATAAATTGAACAAATCCAATGAGATTCATAAAATGAACAGATTGAGGTAGATGCATCTTCACCGTATCCACATTTGAAGGAATAAGAGTAGTCGGCATTTCAGGCCTATCGTTGGACAGGCCCATGACGGTACTCAATGTGGGTATGAGGCGTGCGATCCATTTAACAATACACAAACAATCTTGTTTTACTAATTCATCAATTGCTCGTCTGATCTTAATAATATCATCTTCTGTCAATGACATATCGATGCAGCTTTCGAACGGAACTTTCTTTGGAGAAACGTTAAAATCGTCTTCTTTTGTGCTAAGAATCTAATTGATTGAAAAGAAGATACATCAAAAGATTTGAGGTCATCCGAATTCCTAAGAATAATAACAGATGAAACCCTGAATCAATGTCGTAAAATTTAGGAGGACAACATAAGGAGATGTTTTCTGTCTGCCGTTGAAAACTTCCATTTCGTGACGATTTCTGGCCATCCGAGTAGATATTATTAGATTCAACAATCAAATCATTGTAGGTGTCTAAGCAACGTACTTCTCTACTTTCGTGGATTGGAATATTTTCTTCGTTCTCTGGGCAATAAATTTGCAAAAGTGTATGAAGTGGTTTCCAGAACAATGTCTCGGCAATGCCTTGATTTCGGTTGTTTATAACGTAAGAGAAGAATGTTTTAGAATTTTTCTGTTGTGACTCGAAATTTCTGTTCTTAAAAATGATAAACCGACTGAGAGTCTGAATTCAGTAAAATTTTTGAACGAAATAAAATAAGAAATATGGTAAAACAACTCGGGAACTTTCAATGAAAAGGCCACGTAGTCAATGAATTCAAACAACGCAACGTTTAAATCCTCGTTATTTTCATCAAAGTGCTCTAATAATTGAGAACAGATCTTTGAAACGGAAAGACAAACATGCCTATTTATCAAATACGTCCCACTTTTTCATATATTTTTCGAATTCAAACAACTGTTCGTGGATTAGGTTGGATTCGTTTGAATCAGATAGTACCGGTGACAAAGTAATCTTTTTTGACTTTTCAACGTGACTTTTAAATTCTAACTTCAAAATGATTTATACCAGGATAAGATGCTTCGAATATACGTTTCAATCCCATAATAACGTTATCCACTGTTTTTAAATTTTCTCCAATAAAGTTGCTTTTACATGAAAAACCATACCAAAGACCAAAATACAGTTCTAATGCAGCTTCAAAGTCTTCTTCCTTTAAAGATTGCTTGATTTTAAATTTTGTCTCTAAACTTACGTAAGGATAATTAAAATAACATTTGATGTTCTTGTGAATTCGCTCTATCAATCTCATAAGGAACATTTCTGTAGAGCATAAAATTCATATCCTTAAGGGCTCGTTTAATCCTCTTCCATTTAGACGAACTTTCTATAAGGTGATAAAACGAGGTAATACTTTTCTTCGAACGAACCTGAAATCAAGAAATTTTGTGAAACCTTAACACTGAAAGTTCCTTTTTCAAACAAAAATTCTTAAGTATTCTTTGTAAAGAAAATAAATGTGGAAAAAATATTGCGAAGAAATTCACTTCAATTATTTCATATAGTCTACAGAGGAAAGTGGTCCCTCCGATATTTTTTGAACACGTTCAAAAATACTTCCTTGTGTTCACTCAGGTAAAGAATATTTTCTATTATACGAAAACGATAAACCTAGCAATATCTCAGAAGCGTGATGCAACTGAGAATCGAATGCCTTATTTATGATGTCTACATTTTGGTATAGTTCATGATAACAAAGAACAGCAAGGTTTAAAATTTTGAAAAAGTTGTAAATCTGTTTTTTATCAAGATCGAATTTATCTAGACATTGAGATATGGAAATATAAATGATAGAAAAAGTTTCCACATTTATGGTTCGACTGGGTAGAAACAGGGAAATATACCTTATAAACTTAAGATCGTTCTTCATGAGCCGATTCAGTTTTAGGAAAAAACTGAAAATTAACCACGCGAAAACTGTAAAAACCACAAATAATGTTCTTCGCTTCGGGCCGAATTAGACTCGTATCGAAAATTCTAAAAATAGAACCAAAAATACATTTGTAAAAGTATGTAATGTATTGAATGAGTAAATTAAAATATCTTGAGAAAATGATAGAATTGAATTCTTGAGAGCAGGAAGGAAACAGTAAAATGGTTCAGAAAACCTATACTCGAGCTGCTTCTTTGATTTTTTAAGAAGTTGTTTCTTGAAACGAATACGAGAACTTGTATCACCTAAAACATACGTCGTAAATAACTTGAGCAGTTGTTAACAGTAACTAACTGGGTTGATTCTCCGACCGTTTGGACTAAAGTTCCCCCGAATGTTGAATGTCTGTGAGAAAACAAATTAAACCTCGTCGGTTTATTTTTCTTTTTAATTTTTTTACTCTGTTGTTCTTTTTTTATAATTGAATTTATTGATCTGTTTTTTAAAATAATTACTTTGAAACATGTGATAAATTGGAATCTTTAGAAACTAAATCTTCACAATTCTTTTTTTAACGCGCATAATTACAACATGTGATAAAACATGGAAAAAAAACTCCAATAAATCAAAACAAAATTTTCGCTTTTGATTAAATGTGGAGCTACATAAATAGATGCGTTCGTCATGTATAGAATTACTTTATGAAGACCGCTCTCGTAGAATTGCCTAATCATACAATTTCAAACTTTTGAAGCTTCTCATGAACTGCCTCCAACTGTTTAGTGCTTGATAGCCTTCCCAGGCTATAATCTGAAAAAATTTTGTTCATAATTGATAGAATTATACCAATCAGAGCCTCGTCGTTGGCCTGAAGTGATGTATATAAGTACCTTCAATCCACGAGCTAGGTATATATTGAGGAGTGAAATAATTTCGTGTCTGAAATGTCCTGTTGGTTATTTTAAATTACATTGCGCAAATTTAATAATAACTCAGTCATTTGAATATAGTCATTCATGTTTTCTGCATTGAAAACCTCGTTTGTCGATATTTTATCCATAGAGCTGAGAAAAATGTCAAGAATCCTGGTTTTTAATAAAATCGTACTCAAATTGATAAACTGTGATAGCTTGATCTGTGTGATTTGAGCAAATCAACGGGATAATTTCCTTATTTTACAAATGTGAAGAACATCTGTCAATATTTTAGAGCGGTCAAATGCGAAATATCGATTGAAAATTTGATCAGGAAATCGTAGAAATGTAATTATTCTTAAGAGAGTTTCTTATAAAGCTATAAAATTTACCCGCACAGGAAGAACTTGGAAAATATTCATTACCTTCACGAAACCCGATATTCACAGATAGTTCCAAAAGTTCGGACTCCATCACAGAGCGCGTAGTATATTATGAATTGCGCAAAATCTCAAATTATTATACAGAAATTCTCATTCATAGGTAAACGCTTGTTATCAACATCGACGCAAAAATATCAAAAAATAATGTATTTGTTGTTAATTTTAATTTATTTCATGATCTATTTTTATTTCCTTTAGAAATAATTCTATTTTAGATCAATTTAATTCAAACACATGCGCAATAACCATGGTATTTTGGTCGATTCTTGTGAAGACCCGTTAAATAAACATCAATAATATTATGCCACTAAAATTGATAAATGTCGGAATTTTAAATTTTTTTGAAGATATGAAAATGTATCACGCTCTGTCAACAAAAATTATATTTTCGATAGGATTAAACTGCCCTGTCTTCAAATATATTAAATTAAAAATGCAAAATTTATCACAACGTGCTTGAACAGATTGATATTTTGAGTTGTTTTAATATGATTGACTCTTACTTTGACTTCGTTTCTTAAGCATTACCCAACTTTTCAAGTTATAATACATTGAAAATTGCAATTTTTTATGAATATTACAATTATAATGTTTGCGAATCTATTTTAATTTGTTATATATAGATTTCACATTTTTACTTGAAATGTAAATCATAAGAAAGATCAGTTCTGTGTGTTTATCACCCTTTATCATTCGTGTTATATACCTGTAAATCAATGAAGACTAACTAGTTGTGATTTTCAACTGTTAGAAATTTTTAATTTCAACAAATTAAAGTGTGATTCGAATAATTATAAAATTTGATCATTTATACTTTTTCTAAGAAATTATACCATTTGGGAAATTTCATAATTTAACTCAAATAGTATATCAAAGTTAAAAATGAAAGAAATTAACACTGTTTATGACCTTTAACTTCCCACATTTCACAGACCTAATTTTAATCAGCTTAACCACCTCTGAGGTTGAATATAATTTATATTTCAAGAAAAATGAAATTTCGTTATTTTACAAGATTAATATAACACCTTTTCTAATTTAAGTCCACATTGAATTGAAAAAAGGGTATATCGGGTAGTATTTTTCACATAGCCGGAAATATCAAATGAAACGGCGAAATATCTTTTTGAGAGAGGAAATAATTATAAACTTGGTGAAACAAATTTATTTGAAAGTTCGTTAAAATCCGGTTTGTAGAATCGACGGTTACTATTCTCGAAACCTTAACAAATTCAATACATTATGCGTATAGCTTCAAAGGGCGAAAATGAAAAAATCAAGAGTAATGAGAGCTAATTACAGAAATTTTAAATGTTAAGAATGTCCATAATTTATATAATATCGACTTAAATTTATGACTACCTTTTAAAGTGTCTAAGAATTGGATTCTAATTTGAGATAAAAACCATTCTCTTAAATTACAAAGGTTTATTGTTGATAATACAATCAGTAAATATACTTCGTTTATGATCGTTTAGATTTTCGTCAGTTGTATTGTTCTAACAGTTTAAGTTTTACAATTAGATTTTATCACAAATTCTCTTTTCTTCAGACCAAAAACATAATCCTTTCCTAGAAACAGTTGAAACGAGCTCTGATTCATGGATAAATAAAAACTTAAATATTCTTAATTTTAAGGATAGTTTTGTGAATAAATATCATCAAGTTTAATTTCTTCTAGGTTCTGTAGAAATTATTGAAATTATCAATTCATACGAATATTATAACAGAGATAACATTATTATAATACAATTATGATTTGTTTATAATTTTCAGAAAATAATGAAATAAAAGTTTTAAAAATACAGACGCACGAGATTTCGACTTCTTTTGATCTTACATACGTTGTTTATTGTTGTGGTGAAAGTTTGGTTTCACATTCAATTTTATCCAGCATTTTTGAAAACGAAACACTACATTAAAAAATATTTTGATTTATAAAATCTAGAATTTATCAAATTTAGCACATGTTCACTTTTTTATTTCTCTAATTAAAACAACGGAGAAAATTTTTATGGGATAATTTCACATTAATATAAGTCCTGATATTCATTTCCCTATTTGTTCAAATTCAAGTTGCATTTATTAAAGGGATGAAAAATGCTCACTCCTTATTTAACTGAATCCTGAGTACGTATAATGGGTTCGGCTGAATTGATGGTCAGTAAATACATCATATTGTTGTCCAAGCAAGTGTATGTATAAACGCTAAAATATGATTTTTACCTGAATGCTGACTACTATAATAACATAACACTTTGAAAAACTATTTAGAATTATGCATTGAATATTTATTTAAAATATCTTTGGAATTAAAGTTATCATATTATTTTAGAGATTTTTTAAAACATGTTATCACGAGTGTTTTCGCGAATTTTCGAATTTGTTCAAAAATCCCTAACATATGCAAAAGAATTTGATTCAAAGTTTCAACAAAATTTAACTTATATGAAAATAAAATAGGTTTACAAGGTTATTGATGTTTTAAAAATCTTTGTCAAAAATTTATGATTTTTTAATGGTAAGTGTCAAGGATTTCTTGCGAGATCGATTTTTATGATCCCTGAGTAGTTTTAGGTTGATTAAATTACTAAAACGAGTAAAAATAAAAATACACATAAACATATTTACATTAAATTTAGTGTTGAGTTTGTCCTAATTAAAATTTTATTGTTAACTGCAGCCAACTTACGTCTGATATACTTAAATTTAGTAAATATAGCTTGTTTGATTTAAAAGTGAATTTCTATAAAAATGAATTCAAAAATCAACTTTGATTCATCAAAGGGGCCAAACTATTTACATTCGCCTCAATTATGAAAAACGACACCCAAAACAGGAAATGTAAAAATATTTTATTTATTAGTTTTGTGTTTACCAAAAAATATCCTCATTTCAAACCGCCGAGGTCATAAATAAAAATCCTGACTTTAAATGTTTTGTATTTTCCATATTATGTGAAATAACACACAATTATATGGTCATAGTTTATATCTATCGTACTTATAGGATCTTATTATATCTTTGACATATCAGTTCCGAAAAATCCCGAACACAAAATATATGTTTGGGCCAGATTCTTAAATTTCGCATATAGCTTTCCATATGTACTGATCACGTCATCCGACACAAGCATATTTAGTTTCTGAGACTCAAGTCGATCAATTGGAACTATGATTGTCAGTATTGGCTTTAACACGTCTTAGCTGGAAACAGGTTGACAATAAGATATTAATCATATGTTATCACCTCATTTCTCAACGCAGATATCATATGTCCTCAATAAATTATCATAAAGGAAGAGTATTGTATTCACTTTAATTCAACGTATTTTATTAGCTAATATTCTCTGTTTTATAGATGTTGAGTATCTTATTTATGGATACATTTTTCATGTTTCTCATAAACCATGCCAATTTTCAAGGTGAACCATCAAATGTTTTGTGGATTGAATGTCACATATTATCTTTTCGGGTATTTTCGACAGTTTATTCAACACTCGTTTTTCAAAATCGTTTTTAAAATATTTAAAAAATATCAGAATAAACTGATTGATAAATTAAAAATTATGGCCAGTATTTTGTAAATTTAGGCACCAACTTGATGTATTCCAATCATTTTTTAATCGACAATTTTTAATAACGAAAACCCCCGATCGTAATTATAAAATTATTATTTTCTTCCACTTATTCAAATAATAAACGTTTAACCTCTGGTATGGAATAAGGTTCTACCATGATATGATTTAACTTATTTGGTATAACACACATATCAAAGCCTCTTAAGTATAAACCTTAAATATGTGCTCTTTGGTATCAAAACAACATTAAATTTCCTCATCCCGTAAAAGCAATTATATTTAAACGATTCGATATACAAAAGTAAAAATCATTTATAATCTATATTGAAACTATTCATAACCAGCAGCCAAAGATGTTGATAAGGAGTCTCTAAATGTGCTAGACTGCTCATAAAGGAAGAGAATTATGGCGGGAAAGTTTAATGGTACTAAAAGTAACCTAAACTTAAAAGGGGAACATCAAAATTTTTACTTTATTTTTTAATGTCTCTAATATAGTGATGTTGGATATCTTATAGTGTGATCGTGGGAGGCCGTTTTGGTTCATCCTCCAAATGTATCAAGATGTAAAATTTAAAAAAGTGTATAAATTTAAAATTTCAATTTAAGATGATATATTTTTCATAATTTATTTTAGCATAAAGAAGACATGAGAAAACGTGATTTTCTAACTGAGTCAGAACGTTTCTTTTCAACTTATTTAAGTTATCAAAATATTTAAAGGTTATAAAAATGTTAAACAACTTTTTAAAATTTTATACTTATTTTCAAGTGACGTGAAAATTGTCAAACAATAAAGTTAAATTTGTTCGTTAAAACAAAATAAATTAATTTAGTCACGTAAACTATAAAATATTTCCGATCAATAAAAAGAACAAACAATGGAAGGAAATAACTGAATATTAAGTGGCTTGTAATATGATCATGAAAGTTATGCGCGACATTAAAAAATTGAGGCATGAACGATGAACATTAATTACTTTGAAATTGATATACTTATTCGTTGATACTGCATATGTCTGAAATTAGTTCAATTAAAGGCATAAAATTTACCATGATTGTCCAGATCTTCTCAGATATTTTGATAATACAATCACCGTGAAGGAAAATTAATTTAAAAACATTTAAAATTTGACAAAATTTTCCATTAAATATTCAAAATTTCGGGGATAGTCGGCGGTAAACGAAGATGAAATGGTCGGTTGTAAGCTCTATGAATTTGATACTTTTATTCAATTTTAAGAACCTTCAAATGTTATTTTGAGCTAACTAAAATAATTAATAAAAAAAAATAAATTCGGTATTGATTTTTATGTTGAATAATATGTTAAAATCATCTTCGAATAAATTCAAAATTGAAAACACCTCCCTAGGCGTCATACTGATTTTATTCAACTTTTTCAATTCAAGATTTTTTTATTTGGTTAGTTTGATAGATATTCTTTTATCTTTTGCCTTTTTTACCGATGCAAGTTGTCAAATAAAACCGTTATTTATGTTCTTTCCATTTTTAGTTCATTACAAAAATCGTCGAAACACTTATTAATTTTGACACAATTTTAATAGAACCGTTACTCAGATCGTCAGTCACAGGATTGATTTGCAGATTACTTGGAGACGTTAAAAGGTGTTGTTTATCAATAATAGTTTATGATTTAAATGGTTAAAGCATGCGCACTACGTTCATAATAAATCATGTTTTGATTGTGATGTTGAAAATGCTAAAAATTGTTTTTGTAATTTTACTAATTTTTAAATCTGTTGACTTTCAAAAGTTATGCCAGAACAAACGGCTTTCGTTGTTATCGAATTTTAAATTTACCTTTTTATGATAAAATCCAAGAAAGCTCTCTACCATCTGAGTACGCTTCAGACTTCAATAATCTGCGAAAGTTCATGTGAAAAAAATATAGTGTTATATGTGAAAATGATCAAAGATGTAATTAAAAAACGCCAAGCATGTTCATCTTGAGTACCGGTGATCGCTTGAGTGGCAGATAGAGTAACGGAAGGATTCTAAGCGTCTGTGACAGGGTGTGGAAAGCTCTCCTCAGTCTTAAGAAGAAGCAAAGAAATGCCCTTCTTCCAATCGAATCAATGTCGCCGAGGTAGGGTTGCCCTAGTAAGGCGATGATGGGTTAGGCTTTTATTTCGCGGGAGTTCTAAACTCCCAGAAACCTTGTGTCTACATAAGTACATTGGTGCCTAAATAGTGGTAAATTACTTAAAAGTGGAACGTAGGAAGCAAAGCTTTTCTTAAGGAAGTAAAATAAACCGACATCATTCTAAAGATGTTTTTATAGGTTCTACTTATCTTCGCTCTTCAAAAAACTCGGACTCACATATTCATTTGAAATAAGACGTTTAATTTTTATCAAGCATTCAATGTAAAAAAAATTAAATTCTTTTGTAATTCTACACTTCAACGGTTTAACATTCTTTAACTTAATATATTTTAATTAAATTTATATTTTCTGTTTCTTATCTTTTTTGATTGTAATAAATGACTGAAAATCTGAAATTTTCATTCTTTGAAGATTTAATTAAATTTATTCATTAATTGGTTGTTTAAATTTTCAAAATATGTAAATTTCAGTTCGTCTTTTGGAATTAGTAAAGTGGCATTATTTAAGCTAAATTTCGGTAATTTACCGGATCAGGATGAGTTTAACCTTTGGTAAGGGTATTAAAGAGGAATTTGATGACATAAAAATTCAAGTGAATTTTTTCACGTAGCTCTTAAGTTATTTTGCAAATAAGTTAGGCTTGCGAACTTCCCCACACGAGTCAGGTTTTGATATTCTCACTCACCACAGCCAGACACATTTCATACGACTTATAGATAGTTATCGGCTTTTCTTAGAGAAATACCATTTCATTGATTTGATGGTTTTTTTGAGTAGAGACAGAAGATAATTATATTGATCCCGGACTACTTAAGACAATTTTTAAAAGTAATGGTTTCATAGTTCACGAGACAAGGACTTTCAGTTTCAACAAAACACCCCAAAAAATCTACCACATCCATTTCCAGTAAAAGACGACACCTTACTCGAGGACGTTAAATTCTCACAAAACTATGAACATAATTATTATAAAGAAGTCCACCCAAACGACTATTCCATTTTACAACTACTCTTCCACCAGTTCCTATTCCACTTTTATACCGCTTGACTTAATTTTTGAAAATCAATGGTTTAAGATGGAGATATTGTGAAATAACTACAAATCACTAATGTCGAGATTGAAGCAAAATGGAGTTTTTTGATAATAAAATTGAATATTTTATTATGTTAATCTTTTACTTGAGCGACTCTATCTTCTGGGTAAGTTTCTTGACCCCGTCGTCCGACATATAGCAAATATGATCATAATGACGATAACGGTCATCGAAATCCTGAATGTCAAAAATAAGACTACGAATCCGAACCCGACCAAGAATCTTTCCGGTATTTCGTAGCAGGAGTCTTGATAGAAAAAGTAATATACAGTTTGCAACGAAGCCATTATTTTTTTTGGTTCTCTTTGTGAGCAAACTTTGATAAAATTCGAGTAAAACCTGCAGCATTTCTTCGACAAAACACTCGAATCGTCAATACAACTCATCAGGTTAACCATCGTTTCCCCAGTATCGACAATATCCTGAAAATTTTACGAAATTTACATCAACCGCCAAAAAGTGCTGAATTAATAAAAGTTCTTACTCGGTTCTTACAAGACGATTTGAGCCACTCAGGAATGGTGAACTTATCATATGCCTTACTGGTAAGCGTATAGCTTGAGAGTTTATGGTATTTTACAACGAATTCCTTCTTAACGCCTAGGTATTTGACACCTTCTTACGTGAGTGGATGTTGATTCGATTCAGAGACCTGATGAAAAGTTCGAAAAAGCGCACCGCTCCATTCATAACACAAAGAATAGTCATGGGACGACCATCCCAATCGTCCCAGACCTGTTTGGCAACAATATCAACCCTTGACATAGAGAGAGGGAAAACCTGTCTGTAATCTGCCCATAAGTAAGCAGCACTCTGTCCACGTACTGGGCATCGTCGTCCGGTAGGCCAAATAACTCAAGAGGGATACCAGGAAAACTGTCCGGAATCTATATATTGGCGTTCTTGTTACTATCAAAGGATTGTACGTTTTCGGCTTTGTCATATCTTGCTCAATTGTTGTTTATGAAACAAGGTAATTAGTCCATGCAATTTAAACCAATTGTGGTAGTTAACCTTATCTTATTTTGACAATAAAAAATTCCAATTTTCAGAATTATAAAATTTTAAATAAAACCATTTTTGTTTATTGAGCTCGTATATTCTCTCTAAATTCCGGAATGGTTAAGTTCGTTAGACTATTAAATTGCAGTTCGTTCAATAAATGTTATGGTTGTATCAAAAAGGCAAAAGTTACAATGTTTTCAGAAAAGGATAGTTACATCAGGATTATCATGATACAATGATTGTATCATAGCTCATCACAATATTTGTTCGTATCTTAGCAACAACGGATTTATTGACACCCATAAAAATCGATAAGAAACTCTCGGACTTGAGTTATTTCCTTATCTTTAGTTTATTTTTATTAAATTTAAGTTTTTAAAATGATAACATTGTTGCTTGACTAATATCTAAATTTTAGACGGGCTGAACTAATCTTAGAGATTCTTATCAAAAACATAACTGGTGATTAGTCGCATAGTGACAAAGTTTATTTTCCCAATTACCTTGATTGTCGAATAATAATTTAAGGTCCCACCATCATCGGAATCGAAAAGATTAAATTTATATCAGAATTTATCATAAATTTTGCTGTACCATTTTTACCGAATAAATACGTATAAAACGGAAAGATGTTCTCAAGACACTTATATTATAATTGAAAGTGTAATCTGCGCCTAGAATATAATTTATAAGAATAATAGAATTTTTTTCTGATGGAATAGTCAACTACCTGTGATGTTGATACACTTATCAGCCATAACTATTATGAGAAGTTAGCGCCGAGTTATAAATTTGCGCATGTTTTGTAAAAAAAAATTGAACTTAGTTGCAGCATCTATAAAATATAATCTGTCTCTGTGATTATAAATGCAATTAGTTATTGATTAAACAAAAGATTTCATGGAAATAATCTCGATAGCATGACGATGATATTCTAAATAGTAATTAAATTTCATAAAATTCTGAATTATGTTTTATTTTCAAGTATTTTATTATTTTAATTTTGATACAATAAATGATCAAGTCTATTTTTTATGATTTCCGTTTTTCTTGACAGTCTATTCAGCTATCAAAAATATTATCATTAAAACAATTGTTACTATGACGACAACAAAATCCGCGGGATTATTCGGATATATTTTAAAGTTGGAAATTTATCGTATCATAACATCTTAAATAATGCGCGAGATTACAAGAGCGTTGAATGTGATCTAGCTTGTAGACCTTGGCTGACTTTCAAATATATCCTGATTAAAATATGCGCAATATTATTTTAGAAACAAAAAAAAGAAATCTTTCTCTTTAGATGAGATTTGATCGTTCAGTTTTTCATTTTAAAAATTCCATAGATAATTTAAAATGGCGCCGTACAATAACAATAGAAAACGAGCGAATTGTATTCAATAAAATTTCATTGGATTGTATGATGGAATGTCTTTGAACTTCTATGTAACGTCGACAGTGCCTTTGACTTTATAATTTAGTCTGATACAAAATAAATTTAAACAAAACATCGAATGCAGACTTTTAATCGATATTTCTTCGATGATACGATTTAATAATTTTTTCAGGAAATTGTTTAAATTCATTCTCATTTCAAGATTGGAAATTGACATTTCTTTTCTTTATTTTATATTTTGAAAAAAATATTAAGAGATCGACGACTCAGGAAAACGAGTTAATGTCGACGCATCCACGTCAACAAATTTTTTTAATAATTACTTATACTCGGAATGATCTGAAACGATCGAATTAAAAATAATTAGAATTTACTTATTTAAATAATATTGTGCTCGTAGAAAAGAAAATGAAACGAGTGTCTCTGAATTTTCGCGATTGAATTTATAAACTAATTTTTTTTTCATACAACTCAATTTATAAGGACTGGAAAATAGCATTAAATACTTTTTAATATAGGGATGATCCATACTCGTGGGGACACGATTCTTAGGTTGTTCCCTCATGTACCAAACATCTATAGGGTCTGACTACTTAACTATTGGTCTTTTTGAGGCGCATCATCCTATACGTCACCTGGTTCGGAGAAGTCTAGTTTAAGGTATCATGAGATTCTCACTCAAAGTTATAGTTATTGAAATTCATCTGAACTAAAAATAGTGACATTTAGACGTTTAAGATAATTTAGAAAAGCTTTGTTCTCCACTTTGTCTCTTAATGCTTTTGGGATTGTCCAACTCATCTTCTAACCTTTATATATATTTCTTTGAGTTTTTATCTGTTCAAAAACCATACCTAAAAAAATTCCATTCACATTATATATCTTAAAATCTGAAAACATAGCGAATGCCTAAAATATGTCACCTGTATTTTCCACACTATCACTTCTGATTTAAAATTCCTTAACCTTGCTAATTTCTGTTCCTGCCTCATATTGGAAAACATGACGAGATATGTAGCTCTCCCAAATACAGCGAAGAGTAAAATCAGTAACATAGTCTGTCTTTAAAGTTGTTAATTTTTTAGTCATTCTCCAATAAAATTAAGTTGTTCATAGAACCCGCACATAATATACGTTATTTCGAAATTTTTTTAGATTTAAATGAAAATAACTAGGTTTCATGACTTTTTTAATTAAGCTGTGCCTATTCATACTCATCACTTCATGGACATTTTTGAGTTCCTAAAACGATTAATGATGGATTTAAAATGATAAATTACTCAAGATTATTATTTGAAAGATTTGTTATCAAATATAATCTTTAATATTTGATATTTCTGTGATCTGCTCTACATATAACATTGGAAATGACAAAATCAAAATAAATTTTTCGAGTTTACAGAAAACAACCTTTTCTGTTTAAACTTGAAAAACGTCTATTTTTGAAAAATTTATAATTTGATTAATTGGTAAAGTTAATTATACTTCAAAGGGTCTACAATAAATCTAAATTGAAAGGATTTATTAAAAGTGGAAGAGAACTTACAAGAGAATCAAAATTTTCCTAAGCCACGTGACATAAGTTAATTTTCTGTCGTGCGTACTCGTATTAATGTAGGGAAGTTCTGAATAAACTTCAAGTTGGATAATATTTGAAAATTATCAGCTTTTTAGCTTAAAGATTGCGGTAATTTTATGTTTAAGGAAACTAAAAATTCGATGTGGTAAAAATAAAATTTTTGAATAAAATCTCCCAATCTTTTTGATATTCACGGAGTAAACTTTTCAAATCAAATGAAGAGGTCGTTCACAATTTTAACCATGAAAATGGATTGTTTAATATTGTTATTGAAGTAAAAAATATTTTATTTCGGTAAATATTACATTCATCGCCGGGGAACGTTTTCATCGTAGTCGAAATTCACGCAATTAGTGAATTTGGACAAATGGCTTGTTGTTAACAAAGGGCTGCCAGTATAAAATATAATATTCCATCTTTTTGGGAGATTAAGATGACTCGCACCCATGAAGACATTCTCTTTAGGAAGTTAGGATGCATTAATGCACATTTTGTGGGCGTTACCAAATGCCACTCTCTTCCGCAGAGGCGAAATTATCCATTGTGCTATTCTATATAATAGTGAAGGGTTCTCACTCTCGTACATTCTTACCCACCATCTACAATTTATTGAGATATTACTTGAGTTGTTTTTAGTTCTGTGTGAATTAATATCATGTTTTAAAAATTAAAGTTTGCTTAAAATAATGTCAATCTTTGATTCATTCTTATCATCAAACCAGAGGATATTTTTTGTGACACAGTGACAGTTTAACAATGATAAAATAACTCGATTCTGAATATAGATTATTCATTATTTTTCGTTCCAATTTAAGCATCTTTAATATCAACAGATGAAAAACATTTTACAGACTTTCCATATAATTCGTGTGGAATAAGTTTGTCCGAAAGTTGAACAAAGTGCCTTTGTAAAATATTACTCGGGTAAAACTATTTTTAAATCAATTAAAAATTTTTACATTCTGGATATTTATAATCAACATAAACAAAATTTTAATTTTTTCGAATCAACAAAATAACTACATAAACGTATTCGTACATATTCGTTTCTGAGAATTTCGGCAAACGCACGATCGTATGAAAACATGTTTTAATGTTTTCATAAAATCATTTAAAATATTATTCCCTGATAAATTTTAAAGCAAAAAAAGTTTGAAGTTATTTTTTGCGACCTAAATTTTTATACCATATAAATGATTAATTTAACACTATAATATGTTTTTGTCAAAAAATCGCATTGAAATTTAATTTTAGTCGTTAACATAAATACTGAAACTATTTGAAACCTGTCAATGTTTTCAATGATTTCATAAATTGAAAGTTAGCATTAAAACTTGAATAAGTTGCTTTTCGATGAATGATATTTTCAGTTATCAGAATGTGACTCCAAATATTGGAATACATTTTTTTTAATTTATGCTTGGCATCTATCAAATTGAAATACATATTTTATTGAGGCTTAAATGGTTGATTTTCAAACAAGTTTTTGAAAGTTCAGTTAAAAATTTTTGCGCATAGAATTCATACTTTGATAAAAAAAAGTTGTCATGTAGGTAAAGATGGATGGAAAAAATTAGCTCAAGAAATTATTGTGAATCGTTGAATGATAGGATCAAAATTAGTTGTCAGCAACGAATCAAAGTGGTTGGCTGGAATCTTCTCAAAGCTCATAACCTTTTCATTGTCTTTGGGATGATAAAAATGCTAAATGATTCTTTCGATATCCACGCATGTGCTAAACCAAAAACTGACGATTTCAAAGAGAGTTATCTTGTATTTATGCCTTCCATTTATGTTCTCTCTTCTTGTCTATCACGCGTTCGGTGATTCGTTTCCAGTAGAGTAACTTGTTAAGACCATACTGATGCAGGGTGAATTAAGATTTTCATTCAATAAAGCCAACACTTGTCCTCTTCGTTTATGCCAGAACAACCTTCGCTTCGTAAGTTTAGTGAATGGAATTCCTAAGATTAGTTAAAAAAATTCATGGATTGTTTTAGTTGTAATAATTTATAAGATTCCTAACTCATAAATTTTTTCATGATTTTACATTTTGTAAAACCTTGTCAACCAATTAATTAAAATTTGATTTTATTTGATTTCACTTTGAAAATTTTTTACCTCTATTTTAAGCCAAAGTCAACTGAAGATATTTAAGGGTTAAGAAGCTTTTGTTGTCTTATCTGATTAAATGTGACTGTTTCAATAAAAATTTAAAACCACAATGTTGATTTCATCAAATATTGAAATTTTTTGATTGTATATAAACTTAGCTCAATTATAAACTCAAAAATTCCTTAAAACCGAGTATTTTTCAACTGTTAATTTTCTTATTTGTGAACAGTAGCAATTAAAAGATCTAAATCCCTTTAAGGTTGTGAATTCTAACAATTTGAAAAAAGTCTTTCATTATGGGCAAAATGAAAATTATGAGAATTTAATTGAAACTGATAAATCAATCTAAGATGTATTTTTATAAGAGAGATTTCAAATATGTTTATTTTATATTTTAAATCGAGAAAATATTTTTTGGGCACAGTTAATATACCAATGGCGTGGTGTTCCGAATATTTTTGATTCAGTGGCCGGAACAGTTTGATCTCGAGTATTTACTTTTTTGAAAGCTTGTTGCTTGATAATGCTGACATAGTTTTGAGGGCTTACATTCTTCTTCTTAAAGAAAAAAGCGATGCTAAAGTCGAAAGATCAAATCTAGTGAAAGTAATATTTCCAAAAATGTCCGATAAGAGGGATTGGTTTATAGTGGTGTGATTCATAAACTACCCTGCTCCAGATGATGGCAGGAGTTATCTTGATTATAATACCGAACGATGGATCGGAACACCTCAAACCTAGAAAGTAGAACCACACGGAAGAATATAAACACACGAACAATTCCTAAGGAAAACAACCGGATAGGTTTGACTCATCCACTGACTTCAAAAATCATATTTAAATTGCAAAATATTAATTATGTTGTTATTTTAACTGAAAGTGTTTTAAAAATTAAGACATAAAATTAATGGGAGCAGACGCGTCAAGAATCACCGTAAACTAAACACACAGTTTTCTAAATGTTAGAAAATATTCACAAATTTTATCAAAATATATATGATAAGAACTCACATTCAAAGCTTTGCTGAATTCACAAGTTTGACTGTCAATACATTCGTTTTCACATCGAAACTCACAGAATCGTCCAGTTGACAATTTTTTATCGCAGTCGCACACAACGAAACCATCTTCGTAGATTTTACATTTTTCTGAAATAAAAAGTGTAAAAACCCTTAAAAGCGCATTCATAACAACTGTCAAACTCGTTAATTATTGCCTTAGAAATTTTTGCATCTGATTTCGTTGATTACTTAATACTATATACTCGATCAGTTTCTATGAAGTCGTCTGATTTTACGTGACAGGTACGTCCAGAAAAACCCTCGTCACAAACACAAGTTAATTGTGATGTTTCATATAACTTTGTATAATTTTGGAAATTTGAACTTCAAAACATTTGCCATGGCCATTGCAGAATTTTTCATCGCATGAAGTGTCAACTGGAAGTTATAAAAATTTTACAATCACAGTCGCTTTCGTCTTTACATCGCAACTCATTGGTTCTTGTATCGAAATATAATTTTTCATTTGTAGCTTCTTCGAACATGCAATTATCGCCTGTATAGTTTTGGCAATGAAACCTGATTAGAAATATTAACTACTTTGCATGAACCTCGAAAATAAAGTGTGTATTGGTATATTTTTGAACGAAGCCTTTATTTGGAGGAATATTCAAAATTAATCTATGTTCAGATATTGGATCATCAGTTTTAAGTTAATTGCTACTTTAACATTTAGGTGTCTCTATTTTGCTTTTTATCATACTCTAAATAATAGATATTCCTCCATATGGTCGCTGAGTACTGCGAAGACTTGAAAATTATTTTGGAACAAGTTAAATTTAATCAGTAGATAGGCATTTAAGGTGGATACTTTAACCGAATATTGATCTGGCATGTTACAAAAAATTACTGTCATTGTTACATGCATCATTGACTTTACGAGCCCTTGATCAGAACGTGGAATTCTCTGAATTTTACAATTTGTCTGAGAATTAGGTGATTGAATTTTACGGCTCGATTGCAGCTTCGTGGTGACTAATTTTGATGATTCCAAACGTGAACTATGTCGATTTATAAAACTATACTAATATAACTTCAACAAAGTGTATCATCTTTAACAGATTATAATACTTTTATCTTTTAACCACGATTAAGACTATAAAGCACAGAATAGAGCTTAATTTTATTAAATTTAAGTTTAATCTTCTCAAAGTAGATTAAATAATTGCCGCCAAAGTGTATACCATTTTTATTGTTATGTTTGTGGTAGATTAAAAATTTTGCCAATAAATTCAGTTTTATTTTTGATAAGAAATAAAAATATTTAAATTTATGTTTATATAAAGGTATTATCATGATCTTTCGTCTGTTGAACGTGAAAATAACTTTCTTTAATCAAGAGTCAGAAATTTGTGAAAAAATAAAAAATGATGAATTTATTTCATTTAAGATTTTAAATGAAAATTTCTGACTGCCTAAGTTTTCATGAAAAATTTTTATGCTTGATCTGTTTCTTTTTAAGATAAATAATTTTAACATAATAAGTGGGGAAAGCTAAATTTTTTGAATTTGAATTTAAAATCCATTTATTCAAACAAAATTCCTACTTTTATTTGATTTTTAACTGACGTTTCAAATGGTAAGAATAGTCTTCATACAATTTCATCAAAATAGGAACATCTAATATAAAGATGATTCCAGAATAATAATAATTTGCACACAGAACTTTATATGAAAAATACTATCACGATGTCGAGATGGCAATTCGTGGTAAATTACTCACATTAAATAAAAATATATGGTTTGGGGAAACAATAAGTCAACGAAGCTGGAGTCGAACCAGCAACCCAGCGTGCTCATCAGCGATCCCACGATACATCATCCAGTTCTTCAAATATACCAATATATTTGTACATATTCCACCGATCTCTTAAAATTTACCAACTTATAAGCTATGAGGAGAAGTATCAACTTTTTCACAATCAACATTTTTTCAATTAAGTTGTCGACAAAAATGGAAAATACTCTTAAATATAAAAAATCCTCTTTACTTTTATTATTTATGCATTTATTCAGAAATGTTATTTTAACATCACCTTATAATTTCATAAAAATTATTAACGTATATTTAACGATAATCGTATTCTTAACTTTTTAATATTTTGTATTTAATTAGAATGCCTTGACCTGATCCTAATTTTCATCTCACTTTTGACGTATATGTTAAATATGTTTATTTTAACATATATATTTAAAATAATAAATAAATAAATGCATATCCTAGTATCGCGTTGAAACAAAAAATTCCCTCTGAAGATTCGTAAATTATAAAAAAACGAGTCATCTGTCGAAAACATTGAGCGACTACCTAAGTTGAGAAATTTCTTTCAACCCTTTAGCATAAAGATATAATTTTAATATTTAAACAAGAATTTAGGAAAATTACAGGAATAGTAAAACTAATTTCTTGAAATTCTATCTTATTCCATTTCATAAAGTTTATCTAGTTTTTAATTTAAAACGTTAGATTTTATTAAAACTAATATTTAATAAATCACAGACTAACATTGAATATCAAAACATCAACATCATGGCAAAGAAGTACTTTGACTTTATCTTAGGTCACAGAACGTTGTATTCTAACCTATACTTGACTATGTTGAATTAAATTTTGAAAAATATTTCTTTTAGAACAAAACCAAATGTTTTTATTATTTAATCGAAATATTTTCAATATCTCACAAAATTTGTGCATGTGCTAGATAAATTCCAACAATATGAGCAAATAATAAATTTCTTACAATCAGAAATCATATATATTTATCTAAAATTTAACAGATGAAATGAATAAAAATAATTTTATTGATTTGATAATTCGATATTCATCTCATTCAAAGATACGTTGAATTTTTTAAAATGTATAAATTAATAAGTGGAATAAAAACACAAACGAATTCTTTTCAAAAATTCAGATTTTCGAAATTGTTTAAAAACAGATCATAAAATGACATACGATTCCTGTTCAAATGTAAGAAAAAATAAATTTAAATACATTTTTAACCATTTTCTTATATCTGGAAATTTCAACATATATCCACTGTCGAAAAGCTGTATCTATGAAAAAACATGAAAATTATTCGTGAAATATAAATATTCTTCTCGTTTGAAAAATATTTGATCTATGATATGGAAGTATGAAAGTAAACCTACATACTGTCAAATAAACTACATTTTAAATAATAATTTAAAAATGACAGCGAATAAAATTAATTTCATGACAGAACTATGCACGATATTCAACCTCTAAAAGAACATTTCATTCATTATTTTCTGTTTAACGTTGAAATACCCATTCAGATTGAAATTTCACGTGTCACATGACTGTTAGATTCTACAATCTGTATGTCCACTCAAATTTATTATTTTTGAAAAAACTGTCGGCGCGGCAATTCAAGGTAACTTGGTGTGTTTAAATATCAGTCTTCGTCTGTCTCTAGTTATATCATATATAAAACTAAACCTTATTAAATGATTAGTATCAGTGTTCATTCGAGTGTATTTTAAAATATATTGTCAACACAGAAGCCAAGAGAATTTATTCAATCTCACAAATGGCGAAAATTATAAAATCCGCTCAAAAATTTAACAAAAGTATACAATATCTATGTTTTTACTCTGGTTATTTTCGTCGCTCCTTGTTGATATTAGGCTTACTTTTTATGTGGGTTTTGAAGACAAAACATTTTATAAAATTATATGCCGTGATTGTCTTTAACATCGTCATTTTATCTTGTTACAAACCGTTAATTAATTTTCACCTCCGAATTTAAAAGATTTACTCATGTATAAATGATGTTTCTTTATATTTAACTCCCGTGGAGATATAACGACATACCTACAAAAATTTGTTCATGTTTCAGCGGGCATATTTACTATGTAAACAGTTTCACCCATTTATTTTTATTTAAAGTCTTCAACTTGTTCAAGATTCATTCGAGGATAGGTAGTTCACTTGAGTACTCGGTATTAAAAAAAGTCATTTAATTTCTTATAATTTGGTTTTTCTACAAATTTAACTGCTAATAGAACGTTGTGACATGATTTATTCTTGCTTCAAATCCTTATTGGATAGAAATCATGTTTCCATATTTTCAAACTTTTACTTCATATTATACGAACACTTTACCGTATTCAACATGATATAAAGTTCCTGAAGTTTAATAAATTTGAATAAAGCTGAAAAAATTATGTTTATGATTTTTTAAAGATTATAATCAGTTAAACAGTTTGGACATTTCTACACAGGAGTTAATGTATGTGTAAACCACCTGGGTGTTAGCTCTGCTTATCAGTCATGGAAAATATCTCGAATTAAATGCTCAACGGAATTAAATTTGTGAGATGTAAAGATGTCATTTTATTCATAATATTAACATGGTTTTTGCTTTTATATGAGATATTATTTGAAAAATATACTTTCTCAAACTAAGAATAACAGTTATTTCCTGATTAAAATGCTCGGGAGATTACATATCTTAAAGAGTTTATTTATCATTTCGTAAACTTATTTAAATTATCAAACTTTTTTGGTGTATTAATAACACTTAATTCCAGATGATGAATATTTTACTATGTTTGTATTATTGAGAGTATACTGTCGAATTCAGTAAACCCGTTCATCTTAACTCTACCTCATTTCAATAATATTCAAGCTAATCCATTTTATTTACAAATTAACATCAAATTCTGTTGAAATAAAAAATAAATATCAAATATAGATAAATGTGAAAAGGTTAAATTTCTGAAAAAAATTCAAGCAAAATCGAAAAAAAAATTTAACAGAAAAATAATTTTGGAGTTACATATATTTTGTTCTTATAATACTTTAGCCACGTGAGATCATTAATTCTTTGTTCTTTGAGTATTATCAAAAATTTTATTTTTGCAAATATATTCTATCAGTTAGTTATATCAATAGTTATTTCAGAATAATTTTTCAAACGAGTTTTCCGATTCTAACATATTAACAAATAATAAATACCATCAAATACTGTCAACAAAATAGTTTTTCTGACTTTCACATACTGATTTCTACAAGTCAATGTAAATCATAAAATTTATAACGATGTCCTTTAAAACTCACTCTTAAATTTTCATCATATTCGCACGTTTCGTATTCTTTACATGTTTCTTGACATCGAAATTCGCAAAAAGGCCCAGTGGCTTTTGTTTCATCGCAATCACAGACGACGAAATTTTTTTCGTATACTTTGCATCTCTCTTAAATTAAAGAGGGGCTTACCTCCATCATGACACTCTGTACAGTTAAATCTTTCTTCAACAAGATTTGCTGATATTTCGGCATCTAGATGAAATTTTCACCATTTACGATATAATCGATCGGTTTCTCTGAAGTCGTCTTCACTTATGTTACATGTTCGTCCATAAAAATTTTCATTACAGATGCAGATTTTTTCTTCAGGGTGAGATAAATAAAAATATTTAGAATCTTGAATTTCAAAAAGTTTTCCGTTGTAATTACAAAAAATGCTTTCGCATGGTTTATCAACATAATTATCAAGAATAATTTACCCTCAAACTTCTCTTTTGTTTCGTTATATATTGAAACTTCTTCTACTTCTTGCTGCATACAGTTGATACCCGTATAATTTTGACAATGATATCTTAAATTAATATGAGTTATTATCTTATAATAACATTGAAGGAAAATGTTGAAGTTGAAAAATTATGAACGTAAACTCGGTTGGCATCATAGTTCAAATTTATTTTGATTTGAAAAAAACGTCGTTTCTTTTCATTTCTGATTGAGACATTTAAATCTACATTTTCCTATTTAACAGATGTAAATGTACTATGAATATTAATTCATGAGGAATATGATCGCTGGGAACAAAAAATACTTGAAAAATGTCATCATAAAAGTTAAACGGAATCATATTGATAAAATTCGAGATATAAATTTCTGAGACGAAATCTGAAAATTATAACCGATAAAAGCTTACTATCGTTGCAATGATCAGTTTCACGACATGATCCTTTGATACAGACTTCGAGTTCTCTGAATTTCATAATTCGCCTATGATAGAAATTGAAACTAACTGCTCGATTATATCTTCTTTGTGGCAATATAATGCTAAAAGATACATTTTAATCTACAAGTTATACTTTTATTTACCAAAAGTATGTCTGTAAAGTATATCATAGACAATAACGCCTGAAAATTAACTTAAGAGTAAATAAACTATGTTTCACGTAATTGGATTATTTTTAAATTCCCTAATTTACTGTACATGTTATAATTTTAATTTTGGCTCAAGCCCGTCCTTTATAAGCAAGCATCAAAAGAAATTTTCGCCGACCATCGTTATTTATTTCCTAAATCGAATAACATATGTCTCTTAAATTTACTATATTTGTCGCAAAGGACAATTCGTGTATTAATACTGCTTATTTATCATAAGTTATACCAAATACTTTCGAAATCATCAAAAGTTAATATTTTCATTTTATGAAATTGAAAATTTTATTTAAATTTGTTCTTAAAATATTCGAAAGGTCAATAATTATAAAATATTATCTTCTCATTAAATTCAAAGCATATCAGGAAAAATATCTTAAAATGATAAATTTTTCAAAAATATTTAAAGATACTTAAACGAATAGTTTGTTTCACTCAAAAGTTAGGATAGAAGACATTAGTTATCAGTTAGTTATTACAAGGACGGTTTGTATGAATTTATTCAACAAGATCTTTATTTGTATGTTAATTGTTGTTCAATTAAATATTATGCTTTAACATAATAAAAGATAAATTATTTAATTGACTGGAATATTATAATTTTTTAATTATACTGATTAGCTTTGTTAAAATAATATATTCTACAAACATTTCACAAAATAATTAATTAAAATTTCTGTTATAAGTAGAAATAATCTGTCTAAAAAATAACTAGAGATTACGGTAGGTCCGCTGTATTTAATATATCCCAATATGGTTGATTCCCAAAATTGAGATTTGTATTATTTCTGAAAAGAAAATAACGGGAATGAAATCTTGCATGTAATATTTGATCATAGTTAAAACACGACATGAGCCATGAGAAGAATTCTTACAACAAGAAAATTCAGTTGAATTACATCAGCCCATATTTTTAGATAAGAGATGAAATTTCTATGAGTGAGAACCTAACACTACCCCCAATGTGAGCAATCTAGACAAGGAGGACATTCGGAACAGAAAGTCTCAGGACAGAGTAATGCCTGGGCCAATATATATGTTACCCCATTTGAATAAGGTCAGTTAGGGTATATCTCATAATAAAATTTCAAAACACTATATCGTGTACGTGTGAATCTATGGAAGAAATCTAAAGTATAACTTTTTGAATTTATATTCGATGATCTTCAAAATCATCAATTAAAGTGTGCATAAAATAATATAAACATCCAAAAGTGCTAAACTAGTTCATTGATGGTTTAAAAACGTGATTTTATAAGTTCAAATATTTAATAACAAGGAGAATCGTTATCCCCTACTTTTATAAATTTAGGGGTTAATTATGAAAAAATTATAAAATTGAGCTTTTTTGAATATGAAAATAATTTTGCGTAGGCATAAGTGATACCGACGATTTTATTGAATAAACCCGAAAAACATAAAAGTTATCTCTTTTTTATTATAGTTTAGAAATGCCTCTTTAATTATTGTTCACAAGTTAAGTTAAACTATTTTTATAATTTACTTTCAATTTAAAAATGAAAGTATTAACTTTCGATACGTAGTGAGATGAAGGGTGTTTCTTCTTGGAATGTTGCACCCCTGTAGTAGGATATACTTCATTTATTTTCAGTTAATGGAAATAAAAGTGAAAATTCTATCAATTAAATTAAATCATAACAGTCGAATAAACTTAAAGAGATTTTTCATGTGGGTGATAAATATCTTATGAAAATAACGAATGTTTTCATCAAGAACATCTAAGAAGGTTTTAAGTTGGGAAATACATTAAAAATATTAAAATCTTTTTATGAAGAAAATTAAGTTAAGTTTTAAAATTCTTAAAATATCTTGATAATAAAGTAGCTTAATGTTCGAAATTTAATAGTTTCAAAATTTATTTGATAAATCATAAATTATAGTGATATGAAAAAAACTGTCACATTAATAAACCAACCAAACAAAAATATTTTGAAAGTGAAATGGAAAAATTTTGATTCATCTCTTTTTCGCCAATAAAAATTAAACTAAAATTAGGATTGGAAGTAACAGTTTGTGAAAATTAGAATCAGTTTAAGGTGGAATATCCCATACCAAGACACAAATAGGGTAAAGTTGATTAACATTTATCTTAAGCATTAAAATATGGATGCTTGTGGGAAGCTTCGAAATATTTACACCCAAAATATTTGTTGGGAAATCTATATGAATTTAAATAGAAGTGCCAGTTTTTAATTTATCGTTGCCGACACTTATATGTTTGTTCAAACATAATCAGATTGTCTTAATAAACAAAATGTTTGAAATAATCTTTCGCTAGATTTCTGAATTTCAAACGACGAATGATTAAATTTAAAATGAAATACACTCACGAATTATATAAAACACATTTGATTAATTTAGATTATTTATGAAAGTATATGTACTTTGGCTTTGTAAAATAAGACTAATTTCTTGTTTAAATTTTAAAATTTTTCATCTTCCTCGTAATTTTATATATTTTTTAATTTTGTTAGAAAATGAGTTTTTAACATTTCAGAAAAAATCATGATCTAGTTTTGGATTTTAGAAATTAATTTTTATAAAAAATTTTTCGAATCAACCATTTTACAAAATATATATCACATTGAAAATTGAAACAAAATTTAAAATATTTCATCTGAAAACTAAATTTGGTTTTTGAGTTGCCATTCTATTTTTGGTCAGAGCAAGCTATTCATAAACTATTTGCAAAACTTTGTTTAAAAAATCAGGAAGAGACACTTCATGCCCTGGTCTTTTATATGATGTCAACAGCACAATGGAAAATACAAATTTATGTTCAACTAAAACAATTTAATTTGTCCTGATATTCATGGTAGAAACGATAATAATCAATTTTTTTGAATTGTCAATGAGTTCTTCACGTTTTATTAAATTTTCATACAAGGAGATTTTTAACACAGATCGTTGAAATATTAGCTTCACTTCTGATATGAACTTAAAATTATCAACATACTTGAAATGTAGAGAATTTTTCAAAATAAAAATTTTCACATCCATCCCGCATTATCTTTCGAAACGAAAAATAATGTTTATCCCACCTTTTATGATATTTTATTTGTAAAATTGAATGATTTCAAATGCTCATTACGATTTTCCTCGAGTTGATGCCAGTTTATGAAAAAATTGATTTTTCTGTGTTTCATAAAAGATTATTTTGAATAATACCAATTATGCCGTAAAAGTGATTTCTATTGAGATAAAGTATGTTTATTCACATGAATAAAATGACAGTCGTTCATTTTGGAAGATCATTTTGTGAGATTTTTTGGGGTTTTAGTTAAATCGAATTGAGGTTTCTCAACATTGTCTGTCTGTGGCTTCAGTTGTTTAACAGGTTATTATTTAGGAGGTATCACTTATGATAAGCTAGACTTTTTAGATTTGGGGCGATACGTGCAAAAAATTGAAGATACTTCTTCACAATTTGAACAAGCTTTCGATCCATTTTATTAACTTATAATGATACGATCTTTGATTTTCATAGTTATAAAAACACTATTATTTTTGAAGAAGCTATTTAATCAAATTTTTAAAAGTAAAAATATAAGACAATAATAATCTGGAATATATTTGATGAAAAATTACATTTTTTGTAGTTATATATTTTATAAACATGCACATTGTCCTAATTAATTGTACACCATAGAGTTTAAAATATGATCTTAATATTAAACTACGACGAGTAGAAAAGAACTGGTTATAAGTTCAAAATATTGCTATTTTGTCTGAAATAATACAGTTGTTAAAAAATCATACAAGTTTATTCAAAATCCAATTTATAAATTTCAAATAATACTCCCCTCAATAATGGAATTGATATTCACAAAGAATAAAGAAATTAAAAATTAATTGAGTTTTATCTTCAAAGAAAAATGAGGATTGAATTTAGTTACCAATATTATAAACTCGTACTCGAAAAAATTGTCAAGAAAAGTTAGAAATGATTAATTTATAACATTAAATTTGAATCTAAGTTTTTGAAGGGATACTTTTTATATAATATTGATAAAATTCAAGGTTTTTTCGCTCTTGAAAAATTCATCTACTAGCTGATACTATGTTTTGAAAAATGATGAATTTTTTCAAACTATTCTATCATAAAATTTTAGTTTAAAAATTAATTCATATAAGATTAAAAAAAGTTTGAGAATTTGAAAAAAATCATAAATATGATGGTACAAATTTTTAGATTTTTTACAGTTCATATCAGAAACAATAGATGTGATTCTTGGCAAAGATGTGAGCATACTCTCAAACTACAAGATAGATAAGTATATAGCATGCACAAAATCTTTCAACGTAGATTAATATTGTTTGATTCTATTCTTTGAAAATTTGAAAGCTAAAAATGTTTGAGAAATATCATATAGAAATTTATTAACATTATCATGGCGTAAAATTACAGATATAAATTCTTAAAAATGTTATCAAAATAATTTATCACTGTTATAAAGTGTAAGATTTTTCATGATTTCAATTTTATGGTTTCAAATATTAATTTTATTCCATTTTTAGATTGAATACCAAAACATTCTTATCTATTATAGCATATTTTGATTCCACGTTTGTCATGAAGTCATGGTATTTGTATGTAATTATGTAAGATATTAAAAAATGAAAATAACGTTGCTTTAAATCATAAATGTTCATATACATAATTAAATAGTATCAAAAATAGAATTTATAAATTTTATAAACGAAAAATGGAAAAATAATATAAATAATCAACAAAATGGAAATTTCCATCAAGACTTTGTGAATAAGAACATCAACAAAATTTAAATTTAAAATGCCACTTTTCTAAAATCGATTAATTTTTCCATGGGATGAAGTGTTGATTTGTTTTAGGTAATTGCTAAAATTATAATTTCTCTATGATTAAAATAAGAAGACTTGAATTTCCATCATGTTGAGGTGCTATTAGATTGAAAGACATTCTTGTCAACTGCAAACGTGATATGTTTGAACACAAATTAAAGTTACTGTATTTAAATAAACAATTAGTGTATCGTATATATGAGACTTCATCAAAAATTTCCAAATTTATACTTTTAAACTCATGAATATTTTACAAAACTGATCGACTATATAAAATATGGATACTTATGAGGATATAAAAATAAGTTATAATACAAAGAAATAAACATATAATGAGAAATTGTTCTTTGTTTGAAATGTTTAATAATTCTGATTTACATGTTAATATCTCTCGAAGGAGACAGGAAGTTTCATCAAAACTGAATAAACGAGAACGATAAACGCCAATATCAATTATGCAATCATTGACTTCGACACACGAATTGATTCTTATTGTTCACAGTTAACAATATCAGATATTATGTAAAATCTTCAAACTATACGAAGATACCATCTTTATTATGATCTATTCTTTATGAGTGTTGTTGATATATATATTCGTAGATGTTAAACATTTGATATTATATGAATGGAATTTTATATACTCTTTAAAATTTGAAAGCGATAGATTATCAATAAAAAATAAGTATTATTTATTTTTTCAATTTACTTTATTTGTAGAAATGAATAACTAAAAATATAACTCTTAAATCTACCACAATTCGCGAAAAAAATATCATCATAAATTTTACATATTATGAATCAAATAAGGAGTGTTACAATAACCACACCTTAAGGTAATGATTAAAATTATTCGTTAACGATGGTAAACAAAATTATTTTTTTCATGATGAGAATGAAAAATAATTTGGAATGTATTCAATAGTACGATGTAGAAATATAGCTATGAACAGAAAATTGTAAAATGATAAAAAGCTTGGGTGTGATGAAACTAAGTAAACACCATATCTAAACCGAACTTCCTGGTTTAATCTTGATGAATAGTTAATAAAAGTGGTTCGAATTATTGTAAATATTTTCAAAAATTATGATGCCTCATTTTGTAAATTTTCACCGGGTTGATTTATAACATAAATATCACATGATAACTTTGATAAAATTTAATGTCAAAAATATTTTAAAATCTCAATGTAAATCTTTATTTTTGCAGCTTGATGCACCTCTTATCCTTCGTATAATACATTTCTTGTTTAATTTTTAAAATTTTCAAAATAACTCATCAAAATATATCCAAGGTTAATTTTTCATTAAATTTAACTGGAAATGAATTTGCATTAACTCATTGTTTAAACGTCCAAATATTAATGATTTTAATTTAAGAACTAATAACATTTTGATGTTAAAATTAAAGTAATTTAACAATTGTTTTGTTTTCAAACAGTAATAAAAATCAAAATATACTTTAAAATTAATCTTTTCAAGGAAAGTGAAAAATAGAAACATATGCTCCGAAGAAATTACTGAACAGTACCTAAATATATTTATCACTTCTTTTCTTTGGATATTTTTCAACTCATTGTTAGACTCAATTTTTGCATAGAAGGAATAAATTTTATAAGTTGATAACATAATATTCTTAGGTTAGACGAAAAGGAGAAGCTTCGAAATTTACTCTTTAAGTAAAAAACAAAAGAATAAACTATCAGTGAAGAAAAACTATCACTTATTTATCATAAAATGAAGAAGCAAAAGAATTTTGAAATTATCTATTTTCGTTATCATAAGAGGATAAAATAGAGAAAGAACATAATGAGTACGTATAAGAATTCTACATTTCCACTAGCACGATTCATGATAAGATAAATATCTTAAAAGCTGAAAAAGAAATTTAATAAAATTTAATTGGGACCACACATCTCCTGAATTTTAAAAACCATGATAAATTTTATATCTTTCTGTAAATTCAGTAACTTCACGATTTCTAACAAACTGACCAAAACATCAGCAAAACAAGTTGTAGAAACAACTTCCAATTTTTATAATTCTGAAAAAATTGATTTGTGAACATTAAATTTATAAAACTTTTTTGACTTTATTTGGGCGCTCCAAGAACAAAAAATCTTACATCTCATCTAGCTTTGTTTTCTATTTTCAACAGAATTTGAAATTATTTTCAAGATAAATTAAAAAATTTGGATATCTATTAAATCTCCGAAGATTATCCCACAGCTTTTCATGATTATAAGGTTAAATAAACGTTGTCAATATTTACATAACACTATCTGAATTAAATTAACCATAAATCTTAACTTAGAGTTGTCAAAAATTATTTCAAAAACGATTCGGTTTAAATCGAAACAAACGGTAATATTATTGAATATATTAATCTTGGTTGAAATTTCTTAAACATTTCAAGATTCATTCAGATACACTTTAAATAGTTTTATTTTATCGATGTATATACTTTTGAAAAACAAACTAATTAATGATGTATACTTTATATTCTTCGAATGTGCTTTTTGTGAATTATTAGCTCTCTCAACTCTCCTGATTGAAATATTTTCATTCATTTTATCAAATGTTTCCATCTCTGACTAATGATAATTTCTGATTTTATAGATGTTATATCTTTGAGAATTATTCTCATAATATCAAACTTATTTGATAATAAGAAACAACAAAAATATAAAATCATTGACCAAAGCTTAAACCTTGATTAAAATACAATATTTTATGTAATGGCGCACAGAATTGTTCATAATTTTACTGTTTTTAAATATATTCATCGTGAAGATGAAAAATTGTCGTTTTTTACAAAGGATTAGCTCGAACTTACCGATAATAAACATTCGTTTAAATATAGTTGTAGTGACAAAAGAATTAAATTTAACAAGAATAAATTCAAAATACCATGGTTTCTAATGTTTTCATATTGCTTCCATTCAACAACGTCGGATTTGTGTCATAATTTTTCACAGTTTTTTTATTTCATCTATGAGAACCCCCCTTGATTGTTATTTGAAAATATGAGTGAAAAAATCTCTTCCAAGACATTAGTTTTAGGTTTCTGAGATTTAAAAATAACATCCACTGCATGCCCTAATTTCAAACCTTTTTGGAAATTTGTCATTTAAAATACATTCTACCTTAAGATATAAATTTTAATATCATCATTGAATCAGGTGTTCAATTTATCCTAATGTCTCTGAAAACAAGAACACTTTATGTTCTGTAACTCAAATAAACAAAGTATAATCAGATCATATTTAAAAAAACTTAATGAGATGATTTAATGTACATTTTATGTCATAATTATCATCATATTTTCAAGTTATTTGAAATTTGCCTTCCAAAAGTGTCTTATTATTTTCTCAAATCAAAATGATTATTTATGATAAATTATATAAGACGCATTTTTATTTATTTTAATTGATTTTTAAACGTGGATTATGGCGATGAATTTTAAAATGATACCTACAATTTGTGTATTTCAATTTAAATTTATTACAATTCATAATAATTTTTAGTCGATATAATTTATGAGTTAAAGGAATACTCCGCGTTGCGAAATCGCACGATATAAAATGTTAGGAAAACGGTTAACTTCATAATTTTAACTGAGTAAATAAAATTTAAATAAGAAAGAGTTTCTGTTCAAAATCGTAAGGTTGATCGTTTTTGAACATTTAAAAACTCCTTTCGCGGATAGTTATGTTGGTAAAGCTGAGAAAACCATTGATCTCAATCAAATTCTTGATCATTTTAGTCATATAATAATTTTAATGAAGATTAAAAAATGTTTATTTAAATTATTTTGAATTGATAAACTCTTAGCTGTTCATGCTAAGATAAAGCTGGAACTTCCTTTTTTTCTTCACTATCTTTCTCTAGAGGTTCGTAACTGTAATATTTATCCATACAAACTGCTTTCTAAAAGTTATAAAGGTATTGCGATTATATTAAAATTGATATAATGACAGATACTCACTTTCGAAGTTGCATTGTATTCACAGGTATATGAATATGAACATTGTTCTTCACATATAAATTCACAATATTGTCCAGTTGCTTTTCTTTCATCACAATTGCAGACGATAAAATTTTTTTCGTATATTTTGCAGTTTTCTATTTTATTAAAATTATAAAACCTAAATTGATGCATCTGATGCAATTCTTTTGTTCTCTTACAAGCTTATGAGGTAGTTCCACGTCTTAAATAAGTATGGCTGTGAATACTGAATAATCTATCAGTTTCTCTGAAGTCTTCATAATCAAGTTCACAAGTAGGTCCTGAATAATAATCGTCACAAACACACGTTCGTTCTTTATTCTCATACATCTTAACAAGAATCGTGTTAAAATAAACCTCAAAGCACATTCCATTGTCATTACAGTAACTATCATTGCAGTGTGTGTCCACTTACTTAGAAAACATAATTTACAATCACAATCGTACATATTCTTACACGCTATCTCTCCGGTATCATAATCGGTGATTAATTTTTCATGTATAAATTCTTCGAATCGGCAATTAACTCCAGTGTAGTTTTGGCAATGAAATCTATTTTCGAGGGATGAATGATTACCGAGAAAGAATTTTAAAAGTCATCAAACTATTTTCGAAATTTTCAACTTTTATTTCATTTGGATGAAGATTCAGCGTTAGTTTGTGCAGTGAGATTAATGAGTTATGATCTGAGCTAAAATCGATCTCAACATAAAGATCAGGCTTTTTCATAAAAGACGAAAATACTTTGAAAATATCTTTCTCAGGCACTATATCACTCATAACAGCGATAATTTGAAAATCTTTCTCAGAGAAATTGAATGGAACTTCAAACCCAGATTGACTTATTAAGATTTCCGTTTTAAAGTGATCAAAATTTTATTTCAGACATTTACCATTGTTACTGCAAGTATTTTTGCATGTACCATATATTATAAAATGTAATTCTCGAAATTTTGAAATTGTCCTAAAAATAGAGAGTTAAAACCAACGTGTTGTAAACAAAGTTGTCAGAATAAGTAATTGTCAGAAGTCCACTTAATATCTATTTTTAAATTGATGCAATACAAAATAAATTTGGAAGTAAAATCCAAAATTCATTATTAAATCAATAAATTGTTAATAATCTTATCATTTCAGGAATAATAACGAAAATATAACTTTAGCTTATTTCCTATTTAATCATTAAACAAAGCTTAAGTGACAATAAATTGACTCTTGTTTATTTATCTCTTTAATCAATTTATCAAAATATTAAGGAAAATTAAAAATTGTTCCTTCACATTTAGATTTATTAGTCTTGTTTATTCACGTATAAACTTAACAATTAAACTTGAAAATATTGTCTAATATAAATGCTAAATTGTCTTTAATCATAATCTGCCTAAAATTACAAAGAAAAATGTTTGAATAATTACTTTAACAATAAATGACCGTATCGCCAAGGAAATCGACCTTTATGAGATTTTAGGACATAAAATTAAATCCACTTTACTTGATTTTGTAAAGTAGAGATTTATCGATCTATAGAAGGAGTTATCAAAAATCTAAAAATTTCTGAAGTGGCTAGCCTTTATATAATTTTAAACTGAGAGTCACTTCTCAAATTTACAACTCTAAATCCAGTACATCTATGCCAATTGATTTTCATTTCACGATATAATTAAAATTTCTTAAATGAGAAAATTTAATTGAGTTTATAAAATGTGTATCACATAATTATATTACTGCGCGTGCTTTATATACCATAATTATGCTTTGTTAAAATTTGATTTTTGATTTGCGCCCATGTAAGTATTGCAGAAATACACCGATCACAGTCATACTATAGTTTAAAACGTTAAAGGTAACCTTAAAATATACATTGCAAAATGGGAATAAGTCAGCCGTTTCGGCTAAAAACAAAAAAATAAAATTTAATGGGTGTTTAAGATTAATTATTCTAAAAATTGATAAAACGTTGCTCGAATCACATTTATATTTTGATGTTATATCCCTCGTTGAAAATGTTAAGTTTATTTCAGTGTTTAACGATCCTGAAAATTTTTTTTTATTCTACTAATTTATCAACATGTCATGAAGTTAATTTCATCCATTTTCAGCTGTCGAAATGGTATAAAAATATTTTTCTCACACTTTTCATGGCTCATTAATGTTTTTTTATTTTGAGGGTTTGAATATTTCAAAGTCATTATTTACTTTTTTCAAAATTATTTTGGTCAAGATTGATGGAGTCCTCAGATCTAAATGTATTGACACCAATATACAGCAGTATTAGGAAATACATGCCTGTAATATTAATAAAAATATGATTCTGTCAAACAATAATTCAACTACTTTTTCTTATAAAATCTATCTGAGAAAATTTTCAATTTGAAATAAACCTAAAATCTTAGAGCTGCGTCAGTGTTTTAAAAATTATAGATGGTTAATTTTTAAAATTCAGCAAAAAAGGTAGATTTAAGAACATCTGCTTTGTCAATTGTATAACTTTAACTAAAAGAAAGAGAATATTTGTCAACGTCTCAGGTGTGAAAATTTTTACGAGAGTTCATCTCTGAACATGGAAATGTGCAGAAACAATACTTCGCTATTTCATCAAAAATATAATTTTATTGTATAAACTGAAACTTAATCAAAGATGATAAAAGTAAACACACAATTTAACTCAATGCTTCTTTATGACTAACACACTAATAAGGTTTGTTTCATTTATCAAAAACATCCTTTAAAGTTTCTATCCAATATAATTATTTTATAAAAGATCGTATGTTCCAAGATATTTGAAATATTAACATCGAATGTAAAGAAAATTAAGACTTCATTCACAGCAAGCAGCATTTCATCTCCCTTATCCTAAATATGTTGGTGTTGAATTGTAACTTTTTAAAATTATCGACGAAAATAAAATTATGACATACTGTCAATAATAATCTATAAACAGTTTGATATAAGTTTGCTTTTTAGCTTTCCAATGATCAGTAACCCTAAATACTTTAAAATTAACTTGAGGAAAACTAATATTACCTCTTTTCTTAAACGATAGAGTTTTTCTGAATGTATACTTTAATTTTAAAATTAAATAAATTTAGATTATTATCAATTTCTTCTGGCAAAGTTTATGTGTGAGTATTTATAAATCTGTTCTAAATTTCAAGTTGAAGATAGTAGACTTCTACATCTGTTTTAACTAGACTTCGAGAAATTGTTTTGAGGAAATTCTTTGAAATGATATGTCCTTGGAGTCGTGGATGAAAATGTCACCTCAATAAATCAATATTTTGTACGCTTCAAATGACATTTCAAACAGTTAATAAAATGTTGAAACAAAATAATCTTTGTGAGAAAAATAGTAAATGTCAATTTTGTTATCTTTGCTTAAAAAATCAATTTAGCTGTTTTGATATCGCTTAAATATGACATTCTTTGCAAACTAAGGGTCTGTCAAACAATACTGTGTAAGGGCTACTTATTAGGCTAATGAAACTGTTTGAAATCACTTTTTTGGTTTAATTAAAGTGGAACATTTTATATAATACGCTTGAATTGCCACATTCATAGAACGTGTAAACTGATTTCAAAACGTAACATTTTAATCCTTTATTTCAAAATTTTGAACGAAAAAATCGTATACATTCAAAGTAAACTTGAATTCTTCGTATTAACAGAAGGAAGCTAATCAAGCTAGAGTTAACTTAAATCAAACCTGATTCATCATCTATAGCTTCTCAAAGGGTGGACTTTTCTGCAATATAAACAAGTTGATTTTCATAAATTCCTGATTTTTGACTGAATCGAGCTATTTTTGAAGATAAAACACATATCTTTAATCCCAAAAAATTAAGATGAAATTGTTTTTGATTTTGTTGAGTTAATATATCTTGATAGATAAATCTCATTGGATTCTTTCTACTAAACTTGAATATTCTGACACTAATTTACTTTCACCCCAATCCCTATTTCTAACTTTCAGAAATAAATATCATCAAAAAGATCAGCGAATTAAAATTTTAAATTATTTATGAGTCATCTTGTGAATTTCTATCCCATATTTTTTTTCATTTTCAGCTTATCTTTGATCTAGGTTATGATCACATTTGATCAAATCTAAACATTTTCAATTGTCCAGAAATATTGACTCTTTCAAAATCCATAATTACCATTTGAATCTTGTATTGATAGGATTACACAAAATAAATGAAGAAATTAGACAGTAAAAATTTATGAAACAACAAATTGTATGATAAAGCAATAAAATTCATAAAAAATATCAACAATAGTTTTCAGCTATAATTTGTTCAAAGATAAAACGAGGCGGATTTACATCTTCACCTCCCTCGTATATATGTTTATTTTAACTGGATTAACTCGCTTAAATACTCTACATATATTTTAATCCAAAATAAACTTTTACATTTTCATTCGATGTCGATTTATTCAAAATTCACGAAAGTTTTGGAATTAGTATCTAATTATTAATTCAACCATTCTCGTTTAGGTGTTGTGTGAGTTTCATATTTTCAAACCTCAGAGGTTTCGCGTGATAACCTAAATTGTTATTTTTACAACGTATAAAATATTTGGCGTTTCTAAAGTTTCATTTCAGTTCTTAAAAATGACAACTCAAAATATACAACGAAAACATAAATTTCTTATTAATTTAACTCATCATTAATACTTTTAGTTCATCAAAGGATATGATAATATACTTTGAAATATAGAAGTATATATCAGAGTGGATAAAAATGGCGCTGATGGACAACCAGTGTTGATCACTAGTAGCACTCGATGAGCCCTTGGTTCGACTCTGGCTGACCTCATCACTTAACAAAATCCAAAAATGATTTTACAAACATGAATAATTTGAAAAAATCGTTTTCGATAAATTCAACAAGAAATCAGCTGTAACTTAAATTACATAATATTAACATTCTGCCTTATTTAATCACATATATTCCAAAAAATTACAGAAAATTCCCTTCGAATATAAATTTATCAGGTGTGAATCTATAAACTACCTCTATTAAGATTCTTATCAAATTTGAAAACAACGAGTCATTCAAAAAATTTCAAGACCACATTTTTAAAATTGAGATACTATTGATCCCCATTTGAAGTAAAAGTTAAATATTGAGTTGATGATAAGCGTTTCTTTTACAAATAATCTATACTTTGTTAAAATTTAATTTTCCTTGAGTTTCTGAGAGTAAAATATAGATTGAAATTTAATTTATAAGAACTTAATCATCTCCATATTATAGTCTCATTATTTTGCATCTCATCTTGACAATGTTAAAGCTCGATTTTATGCAAGGTTTAAAAAAGAATATCAAGATCGTAAAAAAGCCAAATTTGCTTGAAAAATTTTGAGATTAAAAATGAAATATATTGAATCTCAGAGAAGCTTGAGTTATTTTCTGAACAATTACCAACATACCAGAAGGCAAAATGTTACCAAAACGCATACCTGGAATCTTATTGATTTTCAAACGTTATTAGTGGATTTCAGGCTGAACTAGATTCAAATTTATTGCTTTGAGTTTGAATAATCCAAACTAATTTATTATCTCGTCTTCTGTCGTCGAGTTGGATTTTTTTCGATGTGTCTGAGGGTATGAAAATAGTATTTAATATATCATTACTTTGTAAGAAAATATGCAAATTAAAATTAGGTCGACTCGTTTATTATGAAAACCATACAAAATATTTTTTTTATTTTTCATCAAAAAAATTTATGTCATAGATTGAATCTTTAAGTTTTAAACTTCCAAATAGTTCATTAAAATTATTAATAACCATCTTATTTCACAGTTATTTTACTTAGGTTATTGTTTAATACTTATTAGACCATGAAAAAGTTTTATTAGTGGGAAAATAATGAATCATTGAAAGTAAATTTTATAAGTGAAAATTTATGAAAATATTTGTTTGAAATAAATTTGATAAATGAGTTGAATGAAAATCTAAATATAAGAGCACTAAATTCGAATTTATTTTCATGTAAGATTCAAGAATCTGGTTCTCGTTTGTTCTTATTTGCACTGTTTACTGAATAAAGGAATCATGAATGTTCAATCCAGGAGGGTTAACAATTAATTATTTGATTTTTGATAGACGTGTATATATCACGTCCAATACCTGCATGAAACGTTACAACTTTTTTTGCAGTATTTAACAACACAGTTTAATAATCTTGTAAGGCTGGAAAGGAAATAATTTTTTTTATTTTTCTTCATGCATTGCGATTAGAGATATGAAGTGTTGACTTCTAAAATGAAATTTTAGTGTTGTATTTGGCTTAAATTTTTTAAAGAGTCATGATTTGTTAGTTTCTGCTCGTCACACATTAATCTAATATACCATTTTTTTCAATTGCATCATTTTTTTTTCGATTGCATCATTTTTTTCAATTTTTTTGAAAAGGTAGATAGTATTGCAATGTTATTGAATTTATTATTTTCATATTGGTAAACGTGTTTTTCCGCGCATTTTCCCGCCTCTGATATATAAGCCTTTTTTACGATAAATATGAACTCAAGCGAAAATTCGAACACTACAGATACTGGTAACAAACGGTATGAGAAGAATAGTGATGAAAAAAGAAGAAGTCTTGTTCGACTATATGAACAAGGTAAAACAATAAAGGAAGCATCTGAAATAGTACAGATGAATTGCAATTCTGCAAGATCATTTGTTACCAGATATTTAAAGACTGGTAACATTGACAAGCAAAAAAAAAGGTGGGAAAATTAGGACTGTATCAAACGACAGTATAATCTCTTCGATCGAAGAGATCATATCTAATAATCCAGACATGACACTAAAAGAAATCAAAATAATTTTGTTGCGAAGGGATCCCAATCTGAAAATTTCCCTTTCGACAATTGATAAATGCTTAAGAGAATTGGGCATCACTTTTAAAATCAAGCATAATGAATTGGATAGAGTAAATGATCCAGATAAAATATTACAGCGAAAAGAATATTCGCTTTGGTTTAATAATTTTTTTTCAAACGATTTTTCTTCCGCTATTTTCGTTGATGAAACTTCAGCGAACCTTCAAATAAAAAAAATCTCAAACAAGGTCAAAAAAAGGCACCACGGCCAAAGTAAGAACACCTTGAGTACGTGGTCGTTCCGTTTCGATGATTTCCAGCATGTCCATCAATCGGATGTGCTACAACAAAGTGATAACCAATTCAACGGTCAATGCGGATATATGTAATACCTATCTGACCGAATTGTGTATATTTTTAAAAGATGAGCTGAACATGAGAAGTGCATGTTTAATATTGGATAATGCGAGGATACACAGAAGGGTCGATATTGAAAGGATAACATCATGTTATGGATTTTCATATAAGTTTTTATCTCCTACTCATATATGTTAAATCCCATTGAAAATGCATTCTCGAAAATCAAAAAATGGTGTGAGATCAAGAATAAGAGTTGGAGAGGAGATTATGTTGTCTGATTTAATGCTTTCTGAATGTCAGAATATTTCAAGTGAAGATATTGCGGGTTTTAAGGCATATTATTAGAAATATAACTAATTGTGCGGCAGAAATTCCTTTATAATCATCAATAAATTTTAATTTATTTTTCTTTTTGTAATTATTGTTTTTTGAGTGACGCAATTGAAAAAAAAATGGTATATATTCTATCAAAATCGAACGTTCGCTAATTATGTCACACTCTTTGTTCCAGACCTCTACTCTTCATCGCTAGCTTGAGTTAAACCTACGAGGATATTTTTACAATGAAGTAAGGTTGTATTTTGGATTTCCGGTAAAGTTGGTCTGGCTTTAGTTTAACCGTTTTGGCCATACACCCCCACTAGCTGCATTTTTCGGAATTCCCAGGCGTCGGTTAGTTTGTGACCCTCAGTCAAAATAGAATCTTATTCTGTCATCGGTTTATTTGAACAACCCTACCCCTGTGACATCGGTTCTTACGGATTCAAAGTCGTCTATTTTCTTCATAACGACTCAAGACGACAGCCACCGAAGTTCGGCACAAAAAATTGAAGAACCTTTCGTACGTCTGTTCATACTCAATTGCTCGGTTGTATTCGTTAGTGGTTCTGTTAAACGTTTACTATAAGATACACATCAATATAACACGATTTTATAAAAGTCATGTTTTACTCTCAATTACATTTTGAATTTTATTTATGATGGAGAATAATTCAACAGATTCAAGTGTAAAAACGAATTATATCTCTCGTATCTTATAATGAATATTTTATGCCTTCTTTTAGTAAGTAATCAATAAAAGACACGTCATGCCTAATGATGTACTTATTATTCAGTTTTCGAGTATGTTGTTTCATTCGAACTTAGATTGGAAAAGTACTTGCCTTTTTCGACAGATAATTTTGAAATATTTTTTAATTGGATATCGAGTGTTTTCCACACTTGTTCGGTTTTATGGTTCATAGATACGTTCATGGTTTTCTATTATCATATATTCAAAAAAAATTCGGATTTTCAAATATACAAAACTATATCATTGTAAAAAACCACTTTTTTGAAAACCCTCTTTCAAAAGCATGACATTAACGCTGTTTAATATACTGAGTAAAATATTTTAGTGTGACCATTGAATGTAGAATATAATTTAATACGTTGTGCAAAAATTAGACTTTCATGAAATACGCAAATCGTTTCCCTAAAAATTTTGATTTTCTATTTTGTTAAAATACACATTCACAATGCTTTATCACAATATTAAAACTGCGCATTAGAACCAATCACGTGTTCAAACTTTTACATTGTATTAACGAGTTTAGTTTAGCATTTCTCGATTGTCGTTAAATCATAAAATGAGAATTCTGCAGAATAGAACTAAAATTCTATTTCAGAATTCGTCCACGACTGCGTTTATTCTATAATTTTATGCGCATGACACGAAACAATTGAGTTATGATTGATAATATTTTTAAAAATGTGTGATTAATGACCTTGTGGTTTCTGTTGTTCAAAAAATTACAATTTTATATTTCTATGTAGAACACTTAATATGATTTTTAAAAGCGGTGTAACGTATTAAAAAGTTATTAAGGCGTTAATGTCGTAAGAATTATAACACAAGAATTTTTAGAGATTGCGGAAAAATATAAAGCTATCGTATTTAATGCAATAAAAAATATAATTATCACAAACTTATCCAGCAATCGTAATCATTTTACATTTATACATGCGTAAAAATTTTACGTTTATTTATGGAAATAGGGCAAAAATTCGCCTTAACTGTACGGCCATGTATTCAAAGATAAGTGAAACAAATAGACTTAAAAACAGCTAAATTAATTTAAAAAGTTATTTCCACCTCAGCGGCAAAGAATAAGCTTGATGGCTTTAGCAGAGAAATAATTATTACTGGACACGAACAGATAAAAACCTTACATAAAAAATTTTATTCGTTTTTTTATATTTTGACGCCAATCATACTTCAAAATTATAAGTTTTAGAATTAATTATTTCTGTGAGAATTTATAATATAAAAAATGGGGACAGTATAAGAACTACTAAAACAGCGTCTCTGATGCTAAAAGGACAACAAACCAAGAATTAAAAGGACATCTGATAAAGAATCCCGTTGACCGCTTCTCCGCGCCATTAAATAAATTAGGTTTATCATCCCAAAAGTTAACGAGCACGCTGTCGTGTTTATCTGAACCCTCTAAAAAATCTAATTACGCAGTCATTCTGATATATTATTTCTAATTGCTCCTAACGGAAATGGCTTATAGATTATCTTGCTACTCAACGCAAGCAAGAAAAATAATAAAAAGATGCAAGTTTTAAGTTACGGAGGGATATAAATGAAAAAAAATTAAAAATAATGGATAATAAGTCAAGTAAAGTATTTTGTGATAGTTATTGTAGTCACGTTTTTTATCGTTTTTTTTCGCCATAAATACTTCAAAATAAATTTCTCTAACCAGGAATGGTTTGAAAATATTTTGATTAAAATGGGTTTTCTTAATCTGGTTCATGCCATTAAAAACAATTAGAAACACGCCCAGTTCGATTCTACAGATAAGGCCTGTTCTTCAAAATGGGAGAATCATTACCAAAATCAGGTAACTTTGATCGTTTTATACATTCTATTTGATAATTTATAATCATGAATTGATGGAAGGTTTTCCTAAATTTTGTCCATGAGAATTCAAGAATTATATCAAATTTAGTTTTTTTAATATTTCAATAAGTATGTCTTTTTGCCATTTTTACATTCAAGGCGCGATAAAAGTCTACTTTGCTGTTGCCATTGTGCTAAGAAGAAAAAAAATCACTCGTTTTTCTCAAAAATTAATTTGAAACACTCACATTTAAACGCCTTTGGCTCATTATAACACATTTTGTTTTTTTATTTAGCGTTAAATATTATCACTGATCAATCTTCACGACACTTTTCGTGTATGTTTTCCTGTTTAAAATTTGACACAGTGATCATTGATCTCATTTCTTTTTTGATACATTTTTTAAATATTTCAAAAGATCACTCACGTGAATCGATTCTGAATCCTAAATATAACGGAACTTCAGAACACTCATTTTCGAGGATTATTCCTTGGTTTTTATCTTTGTGAATTCAAAGTTAAACGGTTCCTTTCATGCAATTTTTGATACTTTTACAATGAACTTCATTTGATTTTCTTTTTAATGCGTATTATATTTTTTCATCATCCAATTCCTATTGCCCGATATGAATATGGATTTCACAAAATTGATTTATACAAAAATATCATTCAAGAATGATTCTTATACCCCTCTTCTACTCTACATCCTAGTTCTAACTATTAATGTTATATATTCCTTACGCGTGAATTTTAGTGGAAATATACGCCTATATTAGCTATAAGTACGTTTTTCATTCGTAAAATGAACTCTTATGTTACTTCAATTTAGAGTAACGCCCAGTCCTCATGTGATGGATATTTCTGCGTTTTACCTGATTTTCATTTTTTCTTTCAAATCAAACCATAAATTTTGGAAATAAATTATATATTTCCTAATTTAGAGAAATTTGGTTCGAAATTTATTTACATTTCATCAAAATCACGAGAAATACTTTTGTCATATGTGACAATTATTTTCGTGTTATGAACAAATTTCTTCAATAAATTAGCAGTTTATTTCTTTTATTCCAAAAGATGGACATTTATCCTCAAAATGTTTCGTCGTTATAATGACAGTATTTTGGTTATCTTTTTAAATTCATTTGATAAAATACTCATCATAAGTTGTGAGAAAACATCGACAGATGAGAACCCCAGATCTTTTGGTTCAAAATTCATTACTTTTATCTCTTGTTTCGGCTAAATATTTTAAAATGCACCATACAAAAAGATTCTGCCCACAACTAAAAAATGGTTTTTATCGTTGAAATTTTAATACGATTCGCCATGTATTTTGCAAGATTAAACTGCAAATTCTAAAGTTATTTTACGTTTTTGTTTTGTTAACGAACAGTCGCTGTTCGTTACAATTTATTTTCATGTATTTAATTTAAAAAGAAAAATATAATTTCATAAATCCACAAGTCTAAAATTTACTGCAACGATTTAAATAAAAAAATTATTTCAATTTATATTTTTAATCATTTATAACTTAAGAAATCGTCATTCATATGCTATTTCATGAAGAATCTGCCTTAAAATTTTTCAAAATATCTTTAATCGATATCAACCTCATGCATAACGTGTTTGAAACATTAATTAACCAACAAATTAGACTTCGCCACTTTTTATTTCTTGTAATAATAAATTTAATTTTTAATTTTTTTAATTTCCTCATAATCGTGATTTTTAAAACGACCCAAATTCGTGAAGATAAAATATGGATGGTATATCTTCCATTCATTTCATCTCCAAAATATGATTATATTTTGGTTGAACTTATACAAGATTAAAATTTTCTGGCTATAAATGGTCAAAATTTTGTGTGAATTTAATGTATAAGAGTCAATTTCAAAAAATGCACTTTGATATATGTGTGATATTTAGCAACTAACTTCACCAAACTACAAGCATTCGGTATAAAATATTTTATGAATAAATTCAGGAACTTTTCCTTGCAGCCAACAAGCATATTTAAATTCGAAGAGCGGTGCTTTTAATAGTTCTGACGATATTTAATAACTTAGACAATAATGGACTCTCTGGTCAAAACAATCTACAAGGCATTGTACGAGGTTTAATTTCACGTTAAGCCAACTCTTGTGGACTATCAAAGGATTCAGTGTGTATGCCCTGACTTCATCGTTGGCGAGGAAGCGAGTCTTGTACGTGCCGTCAAAGGATTGTAAATCCAATATCAACAAAATGTACATGTATAAGTTCAGATGAAATTTATTCGTTTCATGACGAGCCTGAACATGTTCAGACAGAATTGACATTAGATTAAAATATAATCATCAAAATATTTTTCAGTAAGTTGTTTCATTTTATTTTCTATCTACGAAAAAATTGATTTATGAAGCGTGCCTGTTTTTAAGTTATTCAAACAAAATCATTTTGATACCCATGATTGAAGTTTTCAATTGTTGGAATTTTGTTATCAAACTCATTTATTCTGTTCTCTAGTAATTGAATTTATCAACGTTTTCATGATCTAGAATTTAAATGGGTTTTACGCATTTTCATATGATAGGTAATAAGAATTAAAACCACAGAGTAGTTATATTTGACCATTATTTTTTCAGATGTTTCTCTCAAACTTCCCCTCTTCCTGGTTCTTTTATCTCTTGTTTATGAAAATGTTCAAATTTAATTTTTCCCTTAAAATATTCTATTCTCAATTAAAGCGTCGATGCGTTGGTATGTGTTTACGTTTGAGGTCCTCTAAACCATGCGTTCTTTGTACTTCTTTCACCTGAAAATTTTTCCATTTTACATTTAGACTACACATGGCATAAATTTTGATTATTCATCCTTCGTCTGGTAACGATGTGTTTCTGGTTAAATAATGAAATAACCTGTTTCACGTGTGGCTTTTTATACTTTTTAAAACACATGATACCTTTTGAATATCATAAGACTCAACTATCATGTTTCTGTTAAAATAGGAGAAAAAATTCAAAATTAAATTCACAGTCTATTATAAATGATAACCTTCAATTATGGTTATTCGTTGGGTTATTCTTTTATGTTATTTTTGAAAACTGTTTGGAAGTGTTGGATAAAATTCATGTTGATATTCTAACCTCGCAACTCAGTAGATTTTAAAATTTGTGAATCTTACACTTTTTGCTCGAAATAAGTTAAATTTTTCTTGATAATTGATTTCGAGTTGTTTGAAAATATTTTCACACGAGAAAAAACTAAGTCATCGATTGCTGGATATTTTACTAGCTGATCTACGATAACGCGATAAGAGTAAGTGTGTATTTTTAATGAAACACGCGATTTTCAATGTTTGAAGTGTGCAAAGGTTTAATTTGTAATTTGATAAAAGAACGCAGAATCATAAAAAACTTCTAAAGGATTTCGTAGCTGATTCTTTGAGAGAGAATGTATTGCCTTTTGACGACACTAATGAGCCATAAGTGTCCGAACGTCTTTCGAAGGATTTTAACGTTTATGAAAATTCATTTATGAGTTTCTGCTTGCTATTTTTAAGTCCTTCAGCTCCTTCATACTGTTAGGCTTTCTAATATTGATAATTCTATGTATTTTCTAATATGGGGTCTTGTGGGACGTGCACCCATGAAAACCCTACCGTCTCCTATGCCTACAAGACAAACTTAACGCCGAGGGTATTGGTTATTTAGGAGAAAAAATACATTCACGTTTTCAACTCTTATGATTTCCCAAACAATAATTATAAAACATAAATTTTCATATTTATGTATAAATATAAACAAGAAATTAACCTTCAATTTTTTTAGTGGTTAAACGGTGTCAATACAACAACCTTTTTCAATTTTTTTAAAATAGCGAGTAATTGGAGGTTTTTTTAATATTTACATTATGATTGTTATATAGATTAAATGTCAAATTTTCAAAATTTTACCATTTTCTACCATGAATAATATTTCCATTTTTTATTTTTCAAATATCCAAGAATGCTCGAGTTAAAGTTTGACTATAACATCTGAGATTAAAAAATATCTAAATCAACGAGATCTGGATTGAATTTTAGATGGAATTTATTGATTCTCTCGTTGCTTTTCATCTAAAAAAGTATCTCTCGGTAGATATATTAACATAAGAAGTTCTGATTCTTTAACTGTTGATCATGTCAATAGTTCAGAGTAACCATGTTTACTATTTCCGAAATACAATCATTTTCTCCTTTTGAAATTCGTAATAACGTCAAGAAATACACCTGGATCGGATGGTTAAATAAATACCTACGTTCGTGATGAGTGATTTATTAATATAAAGACTATTTAACTTACAGTGCCTTAAAATACTAAAATCAGTCACAGGTAAAATAATTAAAGGCTTACTCAAGTTTATCAATTAGTTAATAAATATGCTCTCGATTCTGGGAGACATGTATCGTGAATTAGAATTAAACTGATTTGGGTATCATTCATAGCTATACTCGTGGAAGCTGCGACTGCCCTTGGGGCAATATTACAAGAAATCTAAACAAAATTTCGAAATATGGCTAACTTCATATGATGAAAATCTGGTTTGAACTTTTCATTCAGCTGTCATTTATTTCGGAGGAAAAGCTTCGTAGGTTCTGATTACCGAAATGTTACAACTAAGTTATGATTCGGTTAGGGTATTGAACATACATGGCATAAATGGACAATTCCCTCTGAAAACAGCCTTATGAGTTTTTTAAAACAGTGGATTGTAAAAGATGCCTGAAGAGACTTGAACAAACAAAAATTAACTCAGCTTTCTTTATATAAAATAAATTTGATGTATTTTAGAAATAACGATGATAGCTTGACTCAATGTTTGGGAATGACCGAGCTATGAGGGGAAAAACTCAATGACAGAAAGGTTTGAAAATTTATACAATATTAATCGTTTATCAAGATTGGAGATGGTTCAAATTAACTGTCTTTATACGTTGATTTCATGTCAGCTGTTTTACACGTGAATTCGTTAAGATTAAACTATATCATGTAAGATATGGGTTAATTTTCTTTGTACTTTAAAATTAAAAAACCACCAAAGAAATAAAAGAAAACCAAAGACTGATGATGTATTTAAACGTTTAAGAAAATATAAAATCGAACACGCGAAAATGTAAAAACCAGCCCAAATCCTCAAAAAAGCCAGTTAACCCTTTCCAAGTTGAAAAAGAACTTGAACAACAATCTTATCAGAAATAAAAAAATGCTTACTAACAATATTAATGAGTAAAAATTAAAAAAAAAATTCAAGACAAACCGAAGATGAGACATTGATACATCCAAACTTGTGTTAGATGCACTATGGAACCACGTCACACCACTTCTCGTACAGAGTGGATTTTTAAATCTTTCAAAAGGTAAGTTAGAAGCTGTTGAATTTTGAGTGGAATGACAAATCATTGAAGATTTTGGAGCTAAAAGCCCATTTTAACCTATGTTTAAAAATATTTAGAGTAAAAATGTTCCCTTAAATTTAATTCTTCGCTTAGTATGGATCAAAAGATTGTGAGACATGACTTGGACTGTATAGATGGGTGAGATGGTTGAAAATATTTTTGTCGATATAACCTTATTGAAATTTATGAGAACATTAAATCAATATAAATCAAATATCATCTTGCTTTTTTGGCGTGTTTTTTATCTAATATTGATCTCAGATAAAAATACTGCAGCTTGAATGTTTAAGCTTTACTGAATTCTGATTCTTTTCCGTTTTTTTTGTTGGTAAAGTTTTACTTGCAGGAGCTTCTTCGATAATGTGATAATTTAACCTGAAGATGGAGGTAAAGAAACTGTATCGTTTTCGAAATGGTAGAATTCGCATTCGCAAGAGCCTGAAACAGGATTCACAATCATAGGTGGGCACAAACATGACTCTTCCTCGGAAGATACGACAAATCCTTCGCATAGGCATTGTTCGAGTTGGTAGTTAATGTTCACCGAAGGGTAAACTTGGAAGATCACAGGAAAAACTGCAGAATAGTTCACGGGTGGTTTCTTATGAGTCAATGGGAAAATTAATAAAATGACATAAGAATAAAAATTAATAGTAACAAAGGCATTGGTTCAAAAGCGCTTAAATAATAAAAAAACTCAAAGCCCTTTTATTTGAAAAAATGTTAAACCCGACAAACCGTGTCGAAATGATGCTTCAGATAATAACGCCTATTTATAAAAATTTCCTTGAAGCACGACATTAAAATTTATTCCTGAGTGAAATTTAAATATAATTTTGGGACTGCGTTTAGATGATATGTTTCAATTTTTTTCAGAACATTAAAAAATCATTAAAAGCTGGGTTCTTATAAAATAACGTAATAAAAATGAATAAAATTGTTCATTTTTCAATTTTGCTGAAAATAATTCGAGTCATTATTAAGATAAATATTACAGAAATAAATCATATATAAAGTCGTAAGAGAGAAATTTTCACAGGATATTGAATTAGAAAAGAAAATTTGGTTTAAAATATTTAATTCTTCAGTATACTTATTTTATGTAAAATGGCTAACAGAACTTATAATATACAGCCGTGGAAGAACTCTTAACCATTATGATACATTAATATTTGTACAAAATAGGAATATTATAGTGTAAGAAGTAAATTTATTATCTATATAAATAATTACCGACATAGACGCCGAGGAGTATTAAATGAACATAACAATTAGCGGTCAAAATTCTCTCTATAATTAATGGGATAATTAACAACCCATAGTGATTATGGATCATCACCGTTGAAAATGATGAAGATTGTTCACCTTTATGTTCTTCAACGCTATCATACTTTATCATTTTTAACGAAGTTATCAATTTCTTTCATAAAGTAAAATTAACGACTAACAGCTTGAATGCATTATTATATACAACAGACTGTCATTCTTGAAATTTTTCCACCTTTGATCTCTCTTTATGATTAAGTTTTTCTGTTAACGTTTAAACGCATGCGCGTGTAGCTTAAACATGACAGAATCTTTTCAATCAAAACTTGATCGTATTGGTTTTACAACTACCAGAAAAACCAATCCCATAAGTTTTGTTTTTGTAATAAAGGTTTATTACACCATATCAACCAGTTTTCAATAATTATATGTTTAAAGTCTTGATTGAGTATATTTTCAGTTATTTTTAAAAGTAACTTATTCGCATGTCGTAATGCACAGAAATATGATATTCGTCCATTTCAGAGATAATCGCTCGTTAAAATATGGCTCATAACTTTAATCTATAATTCGTAACAGCTTCAACTAACCTCAAAACGGAAAAACCGTTTTAGATAAACTAAATTTTTTTAATTTTATCCACCTCGAACATAAATTTACTATTTTTGTGAGCATTTATACAAAAATTTTATAAACAGTAATTAATGACAATAAAGAAGGATATGGCGGCGGCAATTTATTAGCGGCGTTAATAACTCATGGTAAAATTAATTATTAAAAAGCCGTTAAAACATTTCTGTTTGAGGGCTCATTGTTTATTCGTGTTTGACAACTTGTTTTTCTGATTTGATTAGACTCATAATTGTCTTTATTTTGTAACTTTTGGGATTTTGATGTATTTTGTTGTTCGTTTGTAGTGGAGATATGAGGATACTTTAACGAAATTTTAACTAGTAAGTTATGTATTCCTTGTGAATTCGAAATTTACATTAAAACTAGAGGATTGTACTCAGCATTGCACGAGACAAGGTGTCGCAACGTCATTCAAAGAAAATTTTTGATTTTG